>JAKKIK010000146.1:0-45895 GCA_024500135.1 Heterodera carotae
AGCGAGCGAGCGGCGCCCCACCTACTGGCCGCCGTAGTCGAGTGTGCGCTGGTTTTTAGCGCAGTAATATTTTTCTGCTGTTATAAATGTGAGTATTCGATATTTGTTCGAATTTGGATCTGGGGTCGAGATTAAAGAAAGTTACGAATTTTCTCGACATTCAAACATTCTGACATTTTTATTTTCTTAGACATATACACAACTCTGCCTCCGAGTGTTCGGTATTTTTGATTTTGTTCGACTTTTAGACCGTTTCGACATTCGAACTGGTAGTCTAACACTCGGGGGGGAAACGATACGGGGGGGAAATGATTCGGGGGGGAAACGGCGGGGGGGGAAACGGCGGGGGGGAAACGGATGGGGGGGAAACGGCGGGGGGGAAACGGCAGGGGGGAAACGGCGGGGGGGAAACGAGGTGCACACGGAAAAATTAGCTAAGTTAAAAAGCGTTTAAAATTTTAGGCGTTGTTGTACAGAGGTGTTCGACTGTCTGTCGCTGTCCGCGGTGATCAATGGGCGCATTTTTTGTGTACATGGCGGTCTCTCTCCGTCCATTGAGACCATCGACCAAATCAGGACCATCGATCGGAAGCAGGAGGTGCCTCATGATGGTAAGAGACAATATGGTGACCCCTAAACTTTTATAGTAGGTCGTGATCGGAAACTTAGCCCATATCTTTATCTTCTAAAGAGTTAATTTATGTTTATTCCCGAATTCATAAAATCCGTAGAGGTTGACGAGATTGGGACACACATAATTATTGTAGCTGTTCATCAGCCTCTCAGTTAAAGTCCTACTTTTGCAGGTCCCATGTGCGATTTGCTGTGGTCAGATCCGGAGGTATACTAACCGATAGATTTTAGGGACTTATCTTACATTCTTCTTCTTTCATGAGTCGGTTGGCTACGGAGTGAGCCCCCGGGGGGCCGGTTATTTGTTTGGCTCAGATGTGGTGAAAACATTCTGCGAAAAGAACGGCATTGACATGATTGCACGTGCCCATCAGCTGGTCATGGAGGGCTACAAATGGCACTTTAACGAAACCGTAAACAAAAAAACATCTTTTGGTCCAAAGACATGCCTACATCTCTTCCATCCGTTCAGGTATTGACTGTATGGTCCGCGCCTAACTACTGCTACCGATGCGGCAATGTGGCAGCAATTCTGGAGCTGGACGAGCAGTTGAACAAGGACTTCACAATTTTTGAGGCGGCACCCCAGGAAGTTCGTTTTTTTTGTCCATAAAGCGTATCTTCTCAACCTGGAAAGAATATATTATTGTATTTATTTCTAAGTTTGGATATAGAAATGGGGGCAGCAACTAAAAAATCGGCGGGCATCGCTGTACAAAGTCGAAAGCCGAAACCTCGTTCCGCATAACACAAATTTTTAAAAACGGCAGGGAATACAATCTCTAATTTCAGAACCGCGGTGCTCCTGCAAAGAAACCGCAACCGGACTATTTTCTCTGATCATTAGTTCGTTGCTTACTACACATTTTGTCGGCCTCTGTTTATTTAATTTTTTTCAAATTAACCATTTTCTATTTTCCCTTTTGCGTGCGCCTTTTTCGCAATTTTCATATGTTTTTAACATATTTTTGTTCTGTATAAAGTTTTGAAATTCTTCAGGCGTTTCTCTATTTTATACATTGTTTCCCTTGAGTGGAGTTTATACAATTTATTTTTTGATTTACGATTCACTTTTCATGTTTTTTGAATTTTGCGATGGCATTGATCTTCCGACAATTACACCAAACGTCTACGTCGGCGATGGCACAATGTATGGTGATGGCCCGTCGCTCCTTACACTTTTCAATGTCCTCTCTTAATTCTGTGGATAACACTATACGCAATCGGATCAAGGAATATGTAACGAAATAGCTAATGTATTGCATGGCTCAGTGGTATAGAGTGATGAATAGCTTGTTTGTGGGGTTCGGTTCCGTTTTCGTCTGGAGCAATGATTGACATATTGACACAGACTAGAGTCGCTGACATGTGTTGTGATGATATTCTATCAACAAGTTCTGAGCTCCAATTCCTAGTTTTTTTTTTTCAATACGAATTAAATGTTTATGGGTGGAAACATGCTCGCACTACTGCAAATTTGATAAGCCCTTTTGTACATTAATGAAAATTCAGGTCCATTCTGCGCCAGTTGTGGTTTTTATGAAAGGAACACAAAATGAACCGAGGTGCGGATTCAGTCGAAACGTCAAATTGGTGTTCATTTTCATATTGAAATATTAGGGTGGCAGAATGACATTTGGATTAAAATAGAATTTTGCTAGTAGATTTAACGCATATTTTAAAAAATTTATATTCTTTCAAATTTGTTTGGTTTTTAAAAGGTTCTCGACCTTCACCAAGTGCCGTTCAGGGACTTTGACGTGTTGCAGGACGAAGAACTTCGACAGGGCGTAAAGGAGTTTAGCGATTGGCCGGTCAGTGCACGAAATTATCATTTCCTCTAATAGAAGCTCCCGCTCCGAGATTCACAAACTAAATTTTGCTTTTATAATTAAGACAATTCCTCAAGTGTATGTAAACGGCAAATTCATTGGCGGCTCTGACATTGTTGTGCAAATGCACAAGGACAGAGAGGTAAAACAGAAAAAAAATTTAAGTGCAGCAAAACTAGACGAGATCGAAATCATGTCGGGATTTTCTCGGTCCCGGTTTTTTGAAAAACCGAAACAAGGCTCCTGGTTAAAACGTGCTTTTAATCTCGTCCCAGTCAACGACCAAATCCCGGTTCCCGTTAATAAGCAATTTTTTTGAATATCTAAATTCCAATCTCTACTGACCAGTCATGCCTTACCAACTAACTCACTGAATCATCGAGTTAATTAATTATTATCTTTTCATTGTTTCTATGTCACTAATGGTGACCTTTTATTCGGTGAATTAATCCAAATTTTGTGTTCTACAGATTGTCAAGTTCTTCGATGAAGAGAATATTCCGTCACGTTATTCGGAGAAGTTTGAGCAACAATCAAAGGATGAAGATGGAGGAGAACAGCAGAACAAATGATGAGAATCAAATTGTATGGGAGGGGCCAACCAATTTTTGTTGATTTTATTCAGAAGCTGCGCATATTTATTAATTTAATTAAATTCATAGAAAAATCCACAAAAAAGCGTTAAGCCCACAACCGAAAAGTATTCCTGTATCCTTTTAAGTATTTAAGTGCCATCCTGAGTTGGTTCCGAGCCGAACAACCCCATTCTTTCATATTTGGGTTTTTTTTGGGAATGCTCATCCCTCCTTTCCCCCCCCCCCCCCCGAAATTGTTTATTTGTCCAAAAAAGTTCGCTGTCCTCCACAAATGGGTTTGAGAAGGCACAAATCCTCTTGGGATGAAATGCATATTCCCCTGCACATAAATGTCTGCTTCAAATTGTTGCATTGGATGGACAAAATCCAATCTTCCTGCATTGTGTCGTTGTCCCCTAAGAGCGTTGTTCGCTCGAGATTTTAGGGGATGGGTGGGTGAAGAGCTTGTAAATGGGGAAGACAAAATGTTACACAATAATTCCTCGCTCATTTTCACAGGGGGATTGTAAATTTCAATGCAACTAAATTGCCCTTTATTTATATTAGGCGGGACCGGACTTTTCACTATAACCGTGCCTCCGAATCCCCAGGACCTAATTTTGCATCTGGTACCGAGGTAAAAAATTACGAACAGCTAGATAATTCGAGAATGGGGAGGGGAGTCCAGCGGTGCCGACAGGCGCCGATGGGAAAATTTTGATGAACTTACCCCAAATTGCACCAAAGCATCTAATGAACGGGACCTGCCTGAAAAAACCGTGAATGTCCCGACCAACTCTAATTTATATGTAATAAATTCTTCATTTTCCTTATTCTCTCGAAATTTTTCAATTTGCGATGAGTCTCTTTATTATACTCGCTTCTCATTTGTCAGTATCGCTATTTTTGTTTTTAAATCCACTCCCGTACGTTAATCCCTGGCAAAAAATTGCACTCCAATCGTGGTCTTGGTCGAACTTTAAATTCCAGACATATTCCCCGGTCGATTCGAAATTCCATTCTAATTTATTCAAATCCAATTATTTATTATAAAAAAAGTATGTTGCTGAAGCTATTTAAAATCATATTGCGAATTTGCCGCAGGCAATGTGCGCCGTTCGTCTGTCGGTGGTGCATCCAACAAAAAAAAAGATTTTCCGCCAAAGATTGTTTACAATCGCCTTTCTTTGCATCACTCCTCCTCAAAGCGGTGGGGACACTCAAGATGATGAGACCGCACAAAAAAGTTTTTTTTGTGGTGCCAAAAATTGTTGGTTCATTCCCGGAGGGGCGGGAAATGACAAAAGGCACCAAACCCTTTTGGGGATAATATTTCACAAAATTAATAATTGAGGGAATTGGGCATTTATGGGTTGATTACCTTTTCCTCTCCGTCTGTCTATCTACCCGTTTATAAATATAAAAATAATCTGCGCTAAATTCAAAAATTCTGCCAATATACTGTGAATCCGTCAAATCCAAAGTCAATTTTTTTCCTCTTTTTTGATTGAGAGTTTTACTGAGGATGCGAATAAGACCGCCCAATCCTCCCTCCCATATCGCGCCAATTTGCCATTTTTGTGCCCCATAAAATGGTTGTCGGAAGCAACGCGAAGGGGCGCCCTCCTCCCCCCTGCTCCCCCCCCCCCCCTCCCCTCCTCCGTGCGCATCGTTCACCACCAGACGGGCGGACGAACGGCGCAAAATTACCGTTCTTTCATTTATGCCTTGAGGGCAGAACAATTCATGACGGCATACCGTAAATATGATGGTCTTGGAGCTGAGATTTTTTAAACAAGTTTTAACCCCTATTAACATTAAATACCCAAACAAATTTTTTTTTTACGAGCACTCGGCCAAAAGTGTTTTCACACTTATCCCCGTCCTCGAGTTCCCCTTTTTGCCTATCGCAGTTTCCGGAGCCCGGATCTCTATACAGTTTGTTCAATTGTTCATGTTCCCCATCTTGCTCCAATCGATTTTTTTTCTTGTGTCTCTTTTCGGGGTACGGGCATCAATACTGCTTTGCTCCACCATGGATTTGAATGGATTCCATGCTTTTAAAAATTCCTCAGGATTTTTTCATATAACCCCGGAGAGGATTCTATAGAGGAAACAATGTATTTTCAAAAACATATGAAATTTAATTGACTGAAAATTGACTAAAGCCTTCAATTTTGAAACTTTCTTCCTGTCTTTTTTCAGTATTTCGTCACACCTTGCCTGCAGCCTTGTGGATTACAGTAACTGCTCTTTTTTAAAGCCATTTTTGAATCCACAATCATTCTTTTTAATTCGCCGACAAAAAGTGTTGCACAATTTTTCTCGGGTCGAGTAGATCCATCATTTGTCCACAAGTTTTGTTTTTTTATTTTCCGTCATCGCCAACAGATGGACAAAATTTTCAGATCAATTAATGGAAAATTTTGATAATTTTTTGCTCCAACAATATTCTCGCGATGGTAAAAAGAAAATAATTGATTTAAAATATTTTTTATTAAAAGACAACAAATTGTGGACAAATGGCGGCAGTTCCTCCTCCTCATCCTCTACTTCTTCTTATTCACAGGGTCCAATTTATTTTCTTTAATAATTTTTTAAAAATAAAATTTTTATCCATTTTCAGGCGACCCATGCCTTTTTGGCCAAAATTTGCAGAGAATGCTGTCCCAAAATCGGTCGTCCAAAAGGTGCGTTTTTACTTCCATACACACTAGTTAGGGTTAACCCCGACTCAACGGAGGCATTCGTGGACTCGGGAAGAAGTCCCCAAACCTCGGGGAAGAGGCACAAAAATCACGAGGAAGAGGCCTAAGTAGAGAAGAACTACCTATATACCATATTTCCTCTATTTGAGGGCCCGAGCCTTCAATTTTTCAATCCTCTTCTAGGATCAAATGGAGGGGGGCCTTCAAATAGAGGAAATACAGTATCAAAGAAGAGGCCCAAAATATCAGCGAATAAATATCAAAAGGACGGGCTCAGAAGAGACACTAAAATGTCGGGAAAGCGTCCCAAATTTGACGGAAGAGACCCCAAAAATAATGTATTTCTTGAAATTGAGTTCCGCTAAAAATATGACACTGATGCATCGACGACAAAATTTTGCGCAGCATTTGCCAACAGCGACAATTATTAGGCCAAAGCGGAAAAAATCGACTGAAAAAGAGCGACAACGAAATTTGCAGATCAAAAACCACTTGAGCATTTTGTCGACACTTTGTAAGCACATAAAAAGAAAAAGTGCATAAATTAAAATTATAATTTGCGCATTTTTAAAATTTACTAGCAAATAGTTTTTTAAAGTGCCTGGTGTGAAGACAGGAATTCCGCGCATTCGAACATTGCGTTTGGCCAACCGATACATTGTCCACTTAGGCCGTATTTTGAGTGGAGAACAAGTTCGATTTTTTAAAGCAATTATTTTTTTATATTTTTATTTTTTTACAGATTTTCTGTGAGCAGAGCCAGACCTGGCGACTCTTAAGCATTGAAGGCATTGTTTTTTAATATCGAGCAAATTTAAAAAAAATTAAATTATTATTAATCCTATTAAGAAATTACGATTTAAAACTGGAATACCTATACGGAAATTTCAAATTATTTCGGTATGTTATTCCAACGGTTTTGGTAATTCACCGATTCGGTATATCGGCAATACCATGATACAATTTATCTTTTTTTTGGCCAAAACAATAATTTTCCTCAGATTTTGAGCGCACTGTCAGCGACGAAATGCAAACACACAATTCGTACAAAGAGCGTGCCGAGCTGGAAATGATGAGCACTGATGGTACCGAAGTGCCGACAAGTAAAAAATTCAAATTAATTTTTGTTCCCTCTAAAGGTTAAAAGTTTCAGCTCCGACAGATTCGGCACATTTTCCTGGCGTTGATTGATTGCTTGATTTGTGGTCAACTTTTACAAACTATCCTCTCTCCCCATGATTATAAGCCGCACAGCCTTTTGATTAACAGTGTAATTGTTCCATATTGTTCTGGGTCGTTTAGTACATTCCGCCACGTAAACGTTTTTGAGTTTTATCTTTTTTATGAGCCAACCAATTTCTACAACTTTGGTATCCGTATTGATACCAGGATTGTACAAATTTTAATACCTGCAAAAAAAAAGTTATCGTCCAAAAACTTGCTCGGGATTCTAATGATCGGGTATAGGTAGCGGATTAATGGGGATTGAATTGCGCAGAGCGTGCGCCGCACACGCAAATTAACTCAAATTTTCGCGCACTAATTGCATTCACCAATTATATTGAGAGAAGCATTTATTTTCTTAAGAGCAACTAACTCTCTTCTTAACTACACATAGAATGCCCATTCTTTTTTTTTCAAAGCAAATATATTTTATTTAACAATTTTCAATTAATATGTATAATAAACTGATTAACGTAGTTCCTAAATAGAGCCTGCCCCTGATGTAGAGCCCCCCTGAAATAAAGCCCCCTTTTTTGAGGACTGAAAACAGAGCCCCAGAGGGCTTAATTTTAGGAATTACGGTACTTCATATTTTTATCAAAAACCCAATCTATAATCTTAATTTAATTCATTAAAAAAAATAAATTATTTTTATAAATTATCCAAATTGCCAAAAATTTTGTTTTAAAGACTTTGGTGTATTCAAACTTTTTTTACTTTCCATGCACAATTTGATACAGCATTCGTTAAATTTTATACCTTTTTGCTTTATTTTCAAGGAACAAATTTTTCCTCATTTTATTGTGCGTTATATGTACCGCCGAGTACTAACAGCAGTCAGTCCCATTATCCACCCCCTCCCGTTCCGGTGTCCTTTTAACTAAATAAATATACATTTGCCGATTTTCCCCCTATTTTGCCCCATATTTTAATTTGTTTGACCTCCAGAAAGACGTGTATTTATGCAAAGGAAGAAAAATGCACTTTCATTCAACTTTAAACTAACATTAAAATGAAATTCGACCGCAGCTGGCGCCACGAGAGTTGGCCAAAGTTTGGCCCTCATTCACACAAAATGCCCGGACGGGCGGTAATTGATAATCGCATTGGCTTCCCCTCGTCCGCCCACTTCACTACGGGCACACCTGTTGAGGAAGAAGCATTGAAAAGCCCACGAAAATCGCCGAAAATTTTCCTCCCGCCACACAGATCACTCATCTCAATATCTGCAATCACTCACAAGCATCATCAATCAAAAGCAATCCACAACATTCAAAGATGGCCGCACGCTGTTTTAAAACATTACATTCAACAATTTTAAATCATGGACACAAAATAGCATAAAATCTTTACTTTTGTTGGCACTTTAGGTTTTTTTTCTAAAAAAAAAGAAAAATTTGGGGTAGTTTTCTACACATTTTTGTACGGTCCACAAATTATGTCCTACGCCGAAGGGTGCGAAGGAGAGGCAGGGGCAAATCCATTAAGCAGCCCCGGCTGCCCGGTAAATGGCCCTCAAACAATGTTTTTTTACGGATGAACGAGTTCGGTTGGTCCAAAAATGCCCCAGGCAATTTTTTGTTTGACCGGTTTTAAGTGTAAGAAGCTCTACACTTTACTTTTTGAGCAGCTATAACTCTTAAGACTAAAATGAGTGAAATGCGGAGAAATTGCATATGTTTATGCGATAGCTTTTTACAGGTTTTCCAATCGCGAAATGACTGATTTATAGAGAGAGAGAGAAAGAGACACTTACTCCCTAACTTATCCTGTTCAGTGATATGTAATCAGAGTAAACCATTGCTGGTCTCGAGTTTAAAGCATTTTATCATTATCTTTAATTGTGTCATACAATGATAAAAACCGGTCTACCAGTCCGAGTGTTGAATAGTCCGAATATCGAACGAAATAAAAAATACCAGAACTCGTCAAGACCGTACGCGTAATGAGTTATACTCATTCCACCAAAAAATGAATCCATTCATTCATTTCAAAATACACTTTAAAATTGAATCAAAAATTTTGTCCTAAATCGATGAAATTTTTTAGTTTGTCGCCCCTAAACAAAAGAATTTTAGTGCGGTAGAAGATGCAAAAAAAGAGAGGTGTGTGTTGGTTGCTGCTGTGAAGGATTATTATGAAAATGTGTCGTTGTCGTTCCCAAACAATGGCGGGGCATCGCGGAGGGGGGGGGGGAAGGGAAGTCACCCCCCTCCCCTCGATTTTTTGGTATGTAAAACCGCGCCCGACCATTTGGGTAGGCGAAACAGCCATAAGCGTGAAAGCACACAGCGCACTCGTTGAAATGAATTTTCTAAACAGAGGCTCACCCATTTTTTTACATTTTAAAATTATTTTCCAATTTTCATTAATTATTTAAATTGAATATTAAATTTCAATGGTTTTTAAATTTTATTTTGATGTCCTTGTAATTTTTTATTTTAATTTTATATATGTAAATTCTTAATTTTTCGATTTAAATTTGTCTTTTCACTTTGCAACATTCGGGAATTTTTTATGCTTAAAACCTTTTTTGCCTATGACAATTTGAAGTGTCCTTCCCCTCAAGGGATTTAAGCGCCTAAATGCTTCCACAAAATCCAATTTGTCCTTCATTATTCTTTAATTTAGTATGTTGGACAACGTTTAATTGGTTTTTAGAGTTGGATTTTTTTGGCGGTCTCTGACATTCTTCCCCCGTTTGAAGGGTCGGGAATGAACCCGAAGAATGTATAATATTTTTTTATCTCCTGATAATTTGAACCCATGTTATCAGTTTGCCACCTCAACCCAAACGATAATATTGATAAGATAATATTACGGAGACGACGTGGACCAATGAACCTAATTAATTTGCAAAATAATAAAAATAGACTTTTTTTCATTGAACATATTCTTTTATACCAATTTATTTTCATCAGTGTTAATTAAATAAAAAATATTTTGCGCAATTACCGAAATATTTAATTCAATTTTGCGGCAAAGGGGCGCAGGTGGCCCAGGGTACAATGCTTCTCTTTTTTGGCAATTGACAGCATTTGGACAGCGAAATATGCACCAGTATTTCATTTCTGAGTTAATCGTTGACCATTATGGCAAATCTTTTGTTCAAATAGGCATATTTTTAGATTTTGTCTTTTTTTTTTTGTATTTGTAAATTTTACCTCATTTTTGGCACGCAATTACCATAATTGTTTCCGATGGAGTGGAGTGGAAAATGAGTAATTGTGGAACGTTCAAATGTTGGGCCATAAAAAAGGAAAATGGATCCGAAATTGGTTCATTATATTTGGCCCAAAACACTTTTTAATTTTGAAAATTTCATAGGACATTCCTTTACCTTCAATAGAGTAGGTATTGGATAATATAAGCCCCTCTCTATTTAAGCTCCCCTCCTCCCCCATTTATATAGAGGCTCGCATTGAAATACTCCCTATAATAGACGCCTCCAAGGAAATACAGTGTCCGGACAATTCGACCTCAGGGGTCGGAAGCGGTACCTTTTCTCCACACACACAAGCACCGACCAAAATTTTTGTTGGTTTTTTTAAAATTCTTTAACGATGATAGACCGACGTACAGTTCCGTCTTCCCGCCCGCCCCCTCACCGGCCCCCTCCTCCCCAAGTCCATACGGCCAATGTTTGTCCTCCTCAACCATCGTTCTCAATCGATGATGATTGCACACATTGTAAAGCTTGGCCATCAATTGCTTTGTCAGTGGTATATTACACACAATTTCACATCTGACATCACTGGACGAACCAAACGAAATAATGCGAAAAATTCAAAATTCTATTACATACATATCATCCCCCTTGTCCACCTCGGCGGGTCTTCACAAATTAGTACCGAAACTGTCTTATCTCATCTACCTATTGCAGAGCATCTCTCTTAAATTAAGCAAAAGCTTAGCTATTGAACACGCCTCAAAAACTGTGACCCAAAAAAACTCAAATTTTCGTCTTTGTCCAATCAACTAGCTTTTTCTTAAGGGAAGCTTCAGCTATTAATTTTTGAAGAAAGTTACACTTATGTGATTCGTTCGCCGTTCTGTCCAATAGTCATTCCGGACACTTTGTTTTTAGCTTTTGTCCATGTATGCTTTCATATTCTTTGAAAAAAGTTTCCATACATCAAATTATTTAAAATTATATTCTATTCCAAGTGAATATGTGGAAAAGTGATTCATTCACCTTATCCATTCCAACCGAAGGAAAAATGGAATTTTTTATGACATATTATTATTTTTGGGCTAAATTGCAAAAAGTTGAGACGAGTGAGCTCCAAATGGGTTTTTTATGATATTTACTTTATGATGGTATTTATCACTTTAAAACCATTAGGTATTAAATCCATTTTAAAATAGATTCTCGCAAAATTTTAGAATTTATTTATACATAAATTTGAACAATAATTTATAAATAAAATTAATGTTGCTGGCCACAAAACATACGACTGGACTGGCAAATGATGGCGATGAGGAGCAGAAAGTTAGAAAACAATGCTAGGATATTTTTCCATTTTGAACAATTAAAATACAGGGGGGGGGCTTAGCCTCGACCCTGCACCTTTGACCCCGACCCGAGAAACCGTGATTCTGTTGACACAAAACATACACAAAGCCTGTCTTTTTTAATTTTTCAGTCTCTGACAATAATGCGTTCGTCGGCTGAACCGGCACAACAACAACAACAACAACAGCAGAATATGTTGTTGTTGCCGTCGTCAAATTCGAGCTGTTCACACCAGCAGCAGCATTTGCCGTCCGCAGGCGGTGAACCTCTATTTGGCGACGTGGATATTGAAGGGGGCACACTGCTCAATGTGGAAGAAGTGGGTAGTATCAGCGTGGACCCGAATTCCAAAATTGGGCAATGATCGGTTTTATTAGAGGGAGGCGGGGGGGGGGGGGGTTGGGTTTTATTTTCCAACTCCACTGAAAGGAGGACTCTATTAGAGGGGAGTTTTTGCGCTCATTTGCCAAATTGTAAGTGGTCCTATGATACATAAAAAATTTTGTTTTATTTAAAAGAGCGAAGAAGTTGATCCGGAGGACGGGTGCAAAGTGCAGGTATGCACCTATCACTTTCTGTCAGCTGATGGGACGGAGGAAAGTACAATAACGAAGCGGAGGAAATTGAAGGTAAAAAACGCAATTATTATGTAAATTTTAATCAATTTGAAAATTAAAATAAAAGTATTCTTTTGACAATTTACATTTTGCAGGTGAATTGCACTCAATCGCTTAAGCGTGTCGAATATTCAAACGGCAAAGAAAGAGAATATGAGGAGAAAACGGTGGAATTTATTTATTGTAATACTGGAAATAATAAATATTTTGTTAAAATTTAGGTTTTGGACGATTTGAGCACATTTTTGGCAGACGATGTGCATGAGGACGGAAATGGCCCTTATGAGGTGAATTGAAACAAAAATTTTAATATTGTAAAAAACGTTAATAAAAATTAATTTTGAATATTGTAATTTTGTTTTTTCTATTTTCGAATGATGTTCATTCTGCCGATGTAAAGGATGTTTTGTTGCACACCCAGGACAACTTTCTGTTGCTTTTACGCGAAAAAAAGGAAGCACTCATCAAAATGTTCCCAGAATTGTGAGAGAATTTAAATATAAAAATACAATATCAATTTTTTAATTAAAAAGGAATTCAAATCATTTAAATTAGCTATATAATAATGTAATTGTTTTAATTCGTTTTTTTTATATTCAATTAAAGGTTTTCAAACCTTCGCACAATGCCCGCGATTTTCAAGCTGATACCTTCGACCGTTTTGGAAACGGTAATTCTTAACAAAATGCCCAAAAGCCATTTAAAGCCCAAAGGTGCCATAAAAAAATGAACTCGGTTTATTCGGCCTCTGGACCTATTTTATAAATTTTAAATTTTACTAATTAAATAGGGAAATTTTTTTTTGAAGATCGTCAATGAAGATGGGAGCACCACAACACGGACGAAAAGCTCCAAAGCATTCAGGCATAATTTAAAGTTTAAAGTTAATTGAATAACTTAGGGTTCCTCCCCGACCCTGACGCTCTCAATTAGGTTCCTGTAGACATTTTTGACTTGGGCCTCTCTCCCCATCCCCTATTTTACCTCCGAAGAGTCGAGGGGGAACCTTAGCTATATTAATTAGAGATCGGAAAACCGGATAATTGATTATTTGAATTAATTGATCATTTTATCGGTAATGAGATTTATTGATATTTCTTCGAATTCATCAACCAATTATTTGATCAATTTATCGGTACATTTTTTGATCAATTAATGTTTTGTCTGATCTCTAATATTAATATATGTAATATATGTATATGTTTTTTTTATTATAGTTCGCGTTACACTCGTCATGAGACATTTGTGAACGGAATTCGCAAAGAGTGCACAACACATTTTCGAGCCTTTATGGAATATGCGGGCCCGGATGGAGGCTTTTGCATACGGTAGCAGACAGACAGAATTTCGTGCCAATTTGGATCCCAGCTCCCTTGTTTGGGTTTAATCTTGGTGTTTATTTGGAAGCTATGTATTCGCTTAAGAAAATATGGTTCAAAACATGAACTGTGGTGACCCAACCGTTGGGCCTAACCGATCCCGGCCATCTCGTTAAATTCAATGCTAAATCCGAATGAAAAAATTAACCTATTTTCATAGACTCAATGACAACGCAGACAAGGATCTGAGCGAGGATGAAGGCATCGATTTAGAGGAGGACACTCAAAGTCGGATAAGCCGATCAGGGTGTGTGTTAGTGCACATAGTGGGAAGTTTTTTGTTCAATATTTTTAAGTCTTTCCGAAATCCCGGACACCCAATCAGCGTTGGTGGTGATCGGCAATCAGGGTGTGCCGTTGTTGGTCGACCAACAATCGGTGGCAAAACGGCACGAAAAGGTGATGGCAGCATGAATTAAATTCCACAAATTTCTAATTGTGTAAAAGGCGTGGCATGCCGTCACTGAAATGGTTGAATCCGAAGCGCGTTATGTGCAAAAACTTGCACTGCTAGAAAAGGTGGGCAACACCGATAAGTTTCAGAATTATTTGCTTTTCTGAGAGGAGTAAAAATTTGTGAACGCACTCCCCGCCCCCCCCCCCCAAAAAAAAGAAATATGTATATCCAATTTCGCAGTTTCGCGATTTGGTTGAAGGCGCGCGAGTGCTGGACAAGCGCCAGTTGGGCCAACTGTTCGCTAACATCGCATCGCTTCATCAATTCCATGAGCAGCATCTGTTGCCACAGCTGATGGACCGGCACCGCGAATGGCAAACCACAAAAAAGTAGTCGAGAAAGACGCTACTAAAGGAAGGGGCTCTATTTTTCAAATCTTTCAAGGGGGGATGGTTGCGGGGGCTTGAGGGTGGCGGCTTTCTATTATGGAGGGGGGCTTTATTATTTTATTTAGGGGCTTAATTAAGGGGTTTAAATGATAGGGCTTTATGGGCGGAGCAGCTCAAAACGCCCCCGCCGAAACGCCCCCGCCGAAACGCCCCCAGCCAAAACGCCCCCAACCGAAACGCCCCCAGCCGAAACGCCCCCGCATCGAAACGCCCCCGCATTAAAACGCCCCCGCGCATGAATAAATAAAAATCACAGATTTCCAAAGGGTAAATAGTTTAAAAACAAATTTTATAAAAATATTCAGAGAAAAAAAAATTAAAAGCAAGCATTAGCAAGATGCCCATTTTTTTGTCCGTGTCACCATTTTTTGGACTTGTAAGCAACACACAAAAGTAAAATTTTCATGGATTCAGTACTTGACTACAAAACCGGACTAACACCGAGACTCAAGACACACAAAAAACCGAAAAAAGTCTCGGAAATCACTCCAATTTTTTGGAATTTTTTTACTAAACCCATTTATTAGAGAAAAGTATCTTTTTCTGGAGGAGTGAGTTTAATTCTAAGGCAAAAAAAGGTTAGGGAGCGAAAAAATTAGTTTCCATTGTGGGGTGATTCGTCCCAGGGCTTTATCTTTTTACGCTTTTTTAAAATTATTTGTATCGGGGGCGTTTCAAGCTGGGGGCGTTTCGGCTGGGGGCGTTTCGGCGGGGGCGTTTCGGTTGGGGGCGTTTCGGCGGAGGCGTTTCGGCTGGGGGCGTTTTGTAGTGCACCGCTTTATGGGACGTGGTGCTCTAATAAGTATTTATTAAAATTTAAAATGTACACCTGTTGGAGGGTTAAAATTGGTTTCAGAATAAGCGATGTGTGGCGAAAACAGGCACCATTTTTGAAGATGTACAGCGAGTACACCAACAATTACAAAGCGGCCACCCAAATGTTTGAAGAGTGCATGCGAAGAAAGCGAAATTTTGAAGGTCGGTAATTGAATTGTTATGGTTGGCATTGGTCGTAATTTCTTCCATATTTGTCTATTAATATTTCAAACTACGATACTAAATAGAGTCCCCCCCCCTCAAGGGGGTTTGAAAAATAGGAATACACAGTTAACAGAAGGGAAATCTGAATATTTAATGAAAAAACACTGTTTATTTATTTTAATAACCATTGAAAAATTCATATTTTGTCACTGTACGTACAACACATTTCACAGAGTTGGTAAAGCGAGCTGAACAATGGGAGGAATGTGACCATTTGTCGCTGGTGTCCCATTTGATTTGCCCGGTGCAGCGAGTGATGCGATACCAATTGCTGCTGAAGGTAAATGTGTAAATTTGTTGATGGACAAAAGGGGGCTGGCAGACAAAGGAGAGGCACCCAAAGTGTTCGTGGAGTTTTTCGGGATGAATGCAGTTAGTGAAACCGCCGGCATTTTTTGAACCCGAACCCGAAAATTTCCCGACCCAATGTACAGGGATGTGCCCAGCATTTGGGAGTACTAGGTGTTTGAAAGGATGTGTTCTGGTTAGTCAGAGCTTAACAGTAAATTTAAAAAGTTTCAGGAATATCAAAGGCATTTGAACTCCACCGACCCAGACTGGGAGGACACTGAGGTATTAAATTATAGTAAAAAGCAGGCTAGTACCACATAAATGTGGCATTTGGCACATTTGGCCGTATATTTGGGACTAATGCCATATTTTTGATGTATGTGATCGATACTTTAAATAAGCGATTTAAATACAGAATTAATTAAATACGTATTAATAATTATTTTAAAGTTTTTGTTTAAAAGGCTGCGCTTGCGCTTGTTTTGGAGGCGGCTTCGCACGCGAATGAAATGATGCGCAAATTGGACAGGCAAAATTATAAAATCCAAAAATGGTTACACTTAATTACTTTCCTTTAATTATTATAGATATCGAAGTGTACTAGAGGTGCAGGAACTGTTGGGCAATTCTATATCCCTGGTCATTCATTCATTATTTTGATGACACCTTTTATTTTAGAAAAGCCGGCTTATCAAAATCGCCAAGCTCTGTTAGAGGGAGGGATTTATTAGAAGAGGGAGGCTCTACTAATTGAGTATACCCCCTCCCCCCTCGAAGGGGTCTTTATTAGGGGGGGCTCTAATACAGAAAATATGGTAATTCAATTAAAAATTAATTACAGGTCACACCAGCGCGTGAACTGCTTGCAAAAGCTCGCCTCTGGAAGTGTTCTGGCAAGATTTTGAATGAATTTTGAAAAATATGATTAACTTTAAAATCTCCTCTTGAAATTTAACAAATTTCCAGGCGGTTCTGGCGGCTCGACCAAGACGGAAGAGCGTTGGCTGTTCGTCTTCAACGATTTGCTGCTATTGGCCAGTGAGCGCAACGCTTTAATGCGCGGCGGTGGTGGCGGAAAGTGCAAATTGCGTGCAATTTTTGCCGCAATGTAAAATATTGTATAATCTCTAGGGGCTGATCGGGATCAAGTCGAGATTTTCAGGGATCCTGGTGTATTTTTTTTTTGTCGATAAAACTGGAATCGGAGATTCATCCCCTAAAAATTGATGAGGATCCATATACTACAATACAATAAAAATAAATTTTCTTTTTTTTCAGACACACCCAAATTTGTGAGGGTGATAATTTGGAGCGTGAAAATTCATTTTATCTGCGTGGTTCCGATTCGCCGCAGGGTAATTTTTGTAGTTAAGCCACCGTCGAGAGCTTAAGTTTTAAACCTTCCTCGAAAGGAGAGCAGAGGGGGCTTAATTTGAGGGAAGGCTCTAATGTAGGTTGTACGGTAGGTGATTTTTAAAAAATATAGGTCCCCAGCGATGCGTTGAGCTGTGCTGTGGCTCACAGACGGAAAAGGATGCTTTGTTCGACACAGTTTGGACAGTTATTCAGGAGGAGGTGATGATGGGTTGCTAAAATTGAATTTTTATCGCTTAAAATTAGACATTTTGAGTTTTTTTTAGACCCATGGCAAAAAATTCACAGAACAACCAACACCAACAACAGAAGCAGCAACATTGGGCAGGAATAGCTTGGAACAACAGCATAAAAGTTGTGCGCATTGTGACACTGACTTTGGCTGGTGGGGCGGCCACATATTTATATTTATATTAATCCTTTAATTATTAATTTTAAATGAATTAATTTTGCTCCATTTATCCAATTATAATCACTCGAACGCAAAAAAAAAACATGATGTAAAAGCTCAATGAATTTATTATTATTTAACCTTTAAAACGTTTTAAAGGCAGAAAATGGGAAAAATACAATTTTTGCATGGTTAAGTAAACCCCAACCCACTGGAGACAAGAAGTTGGGTTGGGTCAGACAGAGTTCTGGAACCTGGTCAGAAGTCAGCAAGGAGGCTCAAAATATGGGGGCGGAGGTCCGGGTCGTAGATTTCTGACGCTTAATCCTAATCTTTATTGGCCTGTTATTAATTAATTTCATTTCTAAAAAGGTATACTCGCCACTTCGTTTGCCAGCGATGCCAGCAACGCTTTTGCAAGCGTTGTTTTGGTCAACGGAAGGAGCAAAAAATGTGTCTGGATTGTTCAAGGACATCGGTAAGGCTCGGGAAAATTTTCTGGAAAATTTGCAAGCGAAATTTTTCCAGGAGGGTTATCGTTCATTTTCTGAGGGTGTCCCAGTGGTGGTGGGACACGGAATGGTGCCACAAGCGCGCCGCAATTTGTTGCAAATCCCAGCATCATCATCAAGCTCCAGGGAATGCACAATTAAAGTGGGAGTTTTTATGGGCAAATTTCATATATTTTTATAAATAAATTAAAATTTTTTGGAAATTGTTTTAGTCAAGTTACGTGTCGTTTTGTGGACCTTCCTGCAAGCAAATGCAACGTTTTTTTGTTTTGCGCAAAAATTTCTGTCTCTACTCATATCGAACGGACACAGTATCAACAAATCTTTGATATTTTTAAAATAAAATTTTTTTAAATTACCCTAGGACACTTGCGCTCTTGCGATGCTTCCAATGTCTGGCTGCGACATCGGTAAAGATTCAACCTTACAATTAAAAAAAAAATTAGAATATTAATTAAATAATTACAAAGTTATTTAGCAATTAATCAGTCCGAAAAATTTGGTCTCACAATTCGTCACGCGCACCGAATCTATTGGATGACATGGTACGTAAAGAACGGCATTCATATATTCCTTTTAGAGTTCCTTAAGACTAATCTTAAAAAAATTTATATCCAAAATATATCCAATAAAATTCCTTAGTTTTAATGAGTCTGACCATGCCGAATGGTTGGCGGCACTCTTGCTGTCAGCAAATGCCAAATTGCCTGGAGAGGGGGACGACGCCGGCGGGGGACAAAGACTAATCAGCAGAAACATTGACCCAACAACAAATAATGGTGGACGTTTTTCATTTGTAAAATATATTTCCGGCTTGTAAAATTACATTATTTCAGAGGATCAACAGAATGGCACACCAATCAATGCTCCTCATTTTCCGCTACGCCCAAAACAAAATCCATTTTCATCAACAATTCCGTTCAGTGGATTGCTTGTTCGACGGTGCGCCTCTATGGGCGATGCTCGGTCATTTTTTTTTATCCGCTTCCAGTCCAGTGATAAATGGTCAGCGAAGGCTGTAAAACTATGCCTATTGATTGGATAAGCTATTCGGACCGGCATCCATTAATTCACAAATCTCGTATTAATTAATTGTGTATAGGAATCGCCAACTGAGCGCACGAGGCGACAAGAACGAACGGAATGACAGAGATGGGGAGGCAGAACAACAATTATAAATTTAGCACAACGCATAAATTTCATTTTTGTTTTCTTTGTCGCAAAAAAAATTATGTCATAAGTAGAGGTCATGTAAAAAAGGCCCAAAAAATCGTAAATTTGACTTATGGCTTGCCCTATAAATGCAAAAAAAAATGGGCTTAAAAACACCTCCAAATTCAAGTGCGCTTTCACTTTATCAAACATTCAAAGTTTAATAAGTTAAAAAGGTTGAGGAGAAAAATCATTCGCCATTCATTCACACCTCTTCATTCGCACCCCATATTTACTGGGGCTATGCACCACAATCAACGACGATCGTGGTAGAAATGGTCATCGCCGCCTCGGTGGTCGTCGCGCCGGCGACGGTCACGGCCTCCACCACCACCTCCTCCCCCGCCGCCACCGCGATCTCGGTCCCTGAACGCAATGCAAACCACATTCATAAATATTGTACTTTTTTGAAAAAAAATTTTGTGTGTAGTCCCTGCCGTTTCGCGGTCAGGCCAGTCAAGGGCTTAGTACAAATGAAAAATTAATGACGCATATTGGCACCAAATCCTGGATACTTCCCAGCTGGACCCAGTCCAGCAAATTCCGCACCTGTTGTTGTCGCCGCCGCGGCGGTTGTCGTAGCCATCGTCAGCGTAAAAGCGGTCGTGACGCCGCTTGCTGCGGTAGCCCGCTCCGCGATTTGCATAGCAACGCTCGTAGCTTAAAAGTAATGTGTTTTTAAGCTAGATAAGGAATATTTCTTCATATTTTAAAATAATGAAGAAAAAAAAATTAAAAAAAACCCTTAAATTGGGACTTTTAAAAAATTGTCACAAAAATGATATGTTGGTTTTTCTGTATTTCAGTCTTACACTTCATCCGAGACGTCTTTGAGGTGCATAAAATTGCAGAAACCGCCCTTCGAGCAAGTGGAAATTTCGTGCTGACGACAGCGCGCCTCGCGGAAGTCGGACACCGGCGACAGCTCCGAGTAAATGGGCTGCCCGTTGAACCTGAAATAATTACGATTGTTCTAAATAAGTGAAAATAAGATCATATAAATTGTTTCTTTATTGATGAGGAGATAGGTGAAAAAGTTTTTAATTCCAGATTTTTTTTTCTTGATAAGCTGGAATTTAGGGTTGCTCACTTTCTTTTTCATCATCCGGTTACATTCCTGGAACCAACCCTGTCAAGGGTACCCTCCGGCCGTTTCGGGGAACTACCAAGACAACAATGTAGACAGGGCCGATTTAGCCCGTACCACGGTTTTAGGTTACGCCGTTTTCGGCCCAGAGGTTCCATGTATTTTATTATTCTCAATTAGCATTTTCTATTAGTGAATTTGGAGGCTTTTTTTGTTGGCGTTATCACCCTATTGTCAAGTTGAGATGACAACCTCCGGCGCTAAGAAAAACCATACCACCGATTCTCCAGGCCTTGGACCGTCTTTTCCGCGTCTTCCTCATAAACAAACTTCACGTACACATTGCCAATCTTAAAATGTAATTTTATATAGGCACAAAATTTAAGCAATCAGTTGACCATGTGCTCTCCAATATTTTCACAAACCTAAAATTGGAATATTAATAAAAAAAAATTCTTGTTGTCATCCCAACGTACGTTCAGCTCTTCTACAGGACCTGAAAAGGCATTAATTGTAAGAAAAATATAATAAGAAAATAATTTTTTATGAGTCTTGAATGTATCAAATTTTTTTCGTTAGGGACCACAATGGTACTTATACAGTTTACACCCCATAAAAAAAAAATTTGTTTTAAGTGATTAAAACATGTTCCCAGGGATATTCGGGGCCGCTTATCACAAATACGAACTCTATTTGACGAATCTCCGAACCCCTAACCCGAAATTCGAACATTTATCGAAAATCGGTTTTAAAATTTTTGTCCACCACAATTCAAAATGCATAAAATAAAAATGTCTTGCCATAAGAGCGCTGCAGTTCGGTGAACACTTCTTCATAGAATTCGTCAAAGTGCCGCTGCTCAAGTTCATCCTTTTTGCCAACCTCTTAAAATTGTTCAACACATAGAGATTTTACAATTAAAAAATTAAATATTCGAATTACTAATAAATGCTGGTATTATATAATACATTTGTAAGAACCAAATAAAGTCGTTAAAAAATTCTCTAAAAGTAGCGGTTCCCTTGGGTTTAGGGGCGCTTAACACACGAAAATGACATCCATTAAGACTAGTATCAATGAAGAGGAAACTAATTTTTGTTGCTAATTATTAAAAAATTCCCAACTGTCGAATGCGTCGGCCTGGCACGGGTTAACCATGGGACTCTGGTAGAAGTGCTTGAGGAGCACTGTGTTGGAAAAGGTCGGCCGGTGATGGGCACGTAGACAGTTGTCCCCGTGTCGACAGGCACCAATCTAAAAATGTAGTTTAGGAAAAAAAAATTTCATTAAATATGGGGTCTTTTAGGATCGCTTGCACAAGTCTTTAATAACTCTTTGAGTCGGTGGTGAAAACCTAACCTTGAAGAAGAAGGAGCAGTTAACTTTGTCCTTTTCTGTCCCGTAAATGCTGGCCAAATATTCAGCACCCGATAAATCATCGGTTGCATCGTAGCGAGGCATTTTCAAGGACGTAACAAAGAACAGCAAATTGAGGCGTAAAATCTAAAAAGAATAATTTAAAATAGGCCAAAAAAGGCCAAGTTGATAAGAGAGCTCTCCTTCATGGAGAACCGGAGAATGGGCAGCTTGGGAAAAAAAATATGAACATAATTAATTTTTTAGAAGAATGGGCCTTAGGCAATCAAACAACTTGCAAAAAATATTTAAATTCGGCATTTGTCAAGTTAATTTATAAATTTTGTGAGAGTTGCTCCTTCTTGTTAAGTCGCATAACTTATGCTTACTCATTGTAGCTTCTGCAGATTAGATAATGATACCAAAATTAATAAGAGACCATAAATAAAAGAATTACAATTTCAACACAAAAAAAAACGAATGAAAGGAGAGAATGATAGAAAAGAACATACATAATAGAAAGAAGGAATAAAAAGAAAATATAAAAACTAAATGAGAAAGAGCAAAGAAAAAAGAGGGAAAAGAAAAAGACAAAAAGAAAATAACAGTGGGACAATTTTAGTCTCCTTACTTTATTTGCAAACCATCTTAAATAAGGAAATAATTTATCTAAGTCCCATTTTCTATTCCATCTCCTTGACAAGGAGTTTCGTTGGGGTTCTAGGTAGCGAAGCTAATATTGAATTTTTGGATTGGGGCGTTAGCCCTTTATCTGCTGCAGGCAATTTATGAACGGCACACTTTTTGTAAAAATCTATATCCATTTGTACGGGTGGAGCATAACGATTAGCCGACGCCGGTTGGCACCGATTGCCCTAGGGGAGCAGAATTTAGAAAAATTTTGGTATCAAATTTTATGCAAATTCATTCTTTTCTTTACATCAACGCGACGCGTTTACCAAATCCATTTAACCCATTTTTTCCAAATGTTAGCTCTTTACTCTTCGATGTCACAAGTTAAAGCCACAAGTTAAAGGTCTCCAAATTTGATGTGACCTTCTCCTATTTTGTCCAGATGTAATCCATCTTTTTTCTCTTTAGTCTCCCTCACCCGAGGGCACATCTTTAATTCCCCGGAGGGCACAAAAGACACAAAAATGCCATCTGAGAAAAAATGCTTTGCTGGTGGCACTTTTGCTGCTGATGTGAGAGGGAAGCACCTTCTCATATATCACAGCCAAAAATTTCGTTTTTTTCATATCTTATTTAATATATGTAACAGTTTTAATTAAATTCGATTAACTTAAAGTTATTTAATGCACCGACAAGTTTGGGACCCTAACCAGAATGCCCCCTAGGTACCGATTTTTATGCACGAAATTAAACGCACAACCAGCATTTTAACCCTGGTCTTCATTTTGGGAATTAAAAATAATTTCCCAACAAAAGATTTAATTAAAATAAATTGAATTGTATGTAATTAATAATATATTTACTTTTTCACACTTAGAAGCAATGTTTTCTGGCAAAAATGTCACTTCATCGGCACATTTTTGTGCCATTCAGACAAATATTGAAAAGAAAATTTGTTGTCAATTTGTTCAACTTATAAATTTGCCCGAAAAGTACGTACATTCAAATAACAATGTTTTAAAATAATTGTTACCTTTATTTTTTTATGTTCCCATTTTGCGATGAATTCGCAATTTCTGCGCGGAACGTGACGCCAGCAGAAAGTTTGCAGCAAATTAATTTAACAGGTCATAATAATGGATTAAGACTAAAATTTTTGCTATTTCCAGACCTTTCAACATGGGCTTCAGCAAAACCTGCCGTTTCTCGACTTTTTCAGCGTTCTTACCCAAAATATGGGCCTCCCCAGCCGACCAATTTAAAGGCAAAAAATAGGCATAAATCTTTTTAGATAAAAAGCAAGGTGTTTTCATCCGGCATTCATTTGTCATTTCAAAGGTTTCTTTTGGCGAGGCCCCAACGGAACATTTGGTTTTTCTGTTCGGCATTTTTATGCTCATTTCGATGGTCGTCATTTGTGCATTGTTTTTGATGAAGATGACGAAAGCCAACGGGTGTGAACAGCTTTGCTAAATGTTTAGTCCATTTTTTGCAGCAGCAGCACTGTCTCATCGGCAAGGACGCTTGGCGGAATTTTGCCATCAAATTATTCAATGGTCCTTTGGATGCCAAAAACGGGTTTTTAGCTTTTTTTTCTGTAAATCCCTAATTCGAAATTAGTATGTTTGTACTCAAGATGAGCTTAACCGATGACAGCGCTTGGAAAGAATATTCATTAGCAATTTTTTCGAATATACTTAATCATTATCGTATTCGTTATCCCAGTGGTCGGGGAAGAACCCTAGTTCATTTCACACTTAAGGCTTACACTTTTTTCATTATTCAAATATTTCGTGGAAATCCTTAATTTCATATGTCCATCGGCACCACCGTATCCCAACACATTGGCACCAGCGGCAACCCACACATCCATCACTGATGCTTCTGTTACGCTCATCCTTCTCATGCGGGAAAAGTGAAAGCGGAAGTAAAAATATTTCACTCTTTAAAAAAATAACAAAACTTTTTCGTTAATCCGGAAAAATTAAAATATCTGAAGAAAAAAATAAAAAACACCTATCAAAATAGTAAATGGAAAGCATCAACGAGCCCGAAATACTGCTCGAGGACGGAGCTGCGTTTCTGTGGTGTCATCGAGCAGGCAAACAAATATTGGATAAAAATTTTTTAATTATGCACACAAGTATTTTTATTAAATAGTATGCATCCATTACTGCCCCATTCA
Source organism: Heterodera carotae (assembly GCA_024500135.1). Taxonomy (NCBI): domain Eukaryota; kingdom Metazoa; phylum Nematoda; class Chromadorea; order Rhabditida; family Heteroderidae; genus Heterodera; species Heterodera carotae. The sequence goes on from JAKKIK010000146.1 coordinate 24,413, forward strand.
CTGACAATAACGCCGTCACCGTCCACTGGAAGTGCTGTTGATGGACTAATTGGGGTCAATTTTAAAATATTAAAGAAAAAAAAAATCCAAGCGTCATTTAGTGCTGCTCATCGGCGGATGTCGTCGTCAATTCGACTACAAAAATTGCACCACCACCACCCTATGAAGAGTTGGAAAAGTGGAAAGAATAGAAGCAAAATTATTGTATTCTCATCTAAATTAACGGCAGAGTCACCATTCAGTTTCATAAATATTTCAAAGAAATAGAATCCGAATTTTTCGTACTTTTCGAACCTAAACTCGAATTTTTAGCCATCCCCCCCAATGACGTTCTGAAATTGAACAGACCATCGGGCTCATTCGGTTTTTTAATCAAAGTAAATGGCACACACACTCGTACATAATACACAACAACGGCAATTATGTGTAGCAAGGATTGGAAAAATAATAGGCGATACAATCAGTTAAAATTTGTCAAGATGCTGCTGGTAATGCGTCGCTGCAGAAGACGGCGGCTGCCACAGGAAGTCCGTAGGCCACAACCGCTGCGCCGGTCAGAAACGGCAGCTTGCACTTCCGACGCGCTTCCAACACGCCCTCCAGCAACAGACGAAAAGTGTCTGTGACATTGGCACTGGAATATTGCGGGTACTTGAACATTCAAAAAATGCCTTGTCGCGAGAAATTACCAGTCCTTCTTGTGCAGTTCTGCAAAACAATATTCAGTCAGCGCCATGAAAAAGCCTTAAATGCTGAGTAGAATTTCAGTTAATTGCCCTTTTGTGTTAATATATTACCAACTCATAGTCTCTATATGCATTTTAACTCTCGTTAAGCTTCGTATAAAAAAACGTACGGTCAATTTCGCCATCGGTTACCATCCACAGGCAGCCGATCACACAAGGTGCACGGGCAATCATGTACTCGTAAACGGCCGACCGCCCGTCCAAACCGGGACCTTCGTCAACCACGCGTACACTTGAGCATCCCATCAGCACGGAGACGGCACGGCACTCACTCTCGCGGATCATCGAACGACCAAAATAGCGTCCGCCACTCCCATGCCCCATATAACTTAATTGGTGAAATGGTATAGTGCTTCGTGAAAGGGTGCGAAAAGGAGAACTTCTAAAAGCAACATTTTTTTCCAAAATTTCCAACGGCGCTTATTGGAATCGCCGAATAAAACTTTCATTCTGGCTTACATGGAGGACTAGAAAAAATAAACCCTAAAGATTGACTTTTTTAAATTCAAATCCCCCACTCTGAAATCCAAGGTCTGGGTACACACTTGTAAAATAGTTTGTGTATAATACGTACAGAAAAAGATCATGTTCATTGAGCACTGTCCGCATTTGTTCCTTAGTCGGAACCTAAAAAACAGCAAGAGATATAATGACAAACAAAGCCACGGAAAATGTTTTAGAAATATGGCACACCTTTCCGACAATTCCGCGCCATTTGAAGCGTTCAATGAATGTGCTAAGCCTTTGCTGCGTCTTTTCCAAATCACCGCCTGGGTTCAGCACATAATATGAGTTGCGCCCGTCCACCGAAGTTGGAATCTGAAATTATTGTTAAACTCCATGTGAAAATGCGGCAACGGAGCCACAGCAAAAAAAAGGAGGACAAATATAAAATATTGAGAGTGTTAAATCAAATAAATTATTTCACGTTTTTTATCCTTTCCATCAGATGTTCAAACAGATGAAAGCAGGGAATCCGGTAGACGTATGGTGCACGACAATAAATGGGCAAACATTCCCATGGCAAATGGCTGAGTGACTGGAGAAAAAAAAACGGGGCTGAAAATATAGTCCCGATATTTATGAGTAGGCCTCTCTCCCCAAGGCGTGAACAGTGGGCCGGTCCGCGACATTGTTGTCCCTCACGGCCTACAATTTGCCACTAATAAAAAAACCCACCGGTGGCACCACAAGCATTGTGTATTCCTTCATTGGCATCAACGATGACGGTGTTTTCGAGCGAGAACTTGGGGTACCTGTTTTAGAGCGCAATTTTGTCCAGCAATTTTGCAGAAACTGAACAAATTGGTCGGGGACCATCTGAAGAGTAGGTATTTAAAAGGTTTTCTTTTATGATTTATGTTTGGCAACCTTCATTGTGCCTTCATCCGACGCATCAATCAACACAGTCTGCTGTTTGTTGGCCAGGTAAAGCATCTTTCCCAAACCTAACCATTCGTCCATTGTCTCCACAAAAGGGAAAAGACGAGCAAAAGTCTTAAAAATGATTTAAAGATAATATTTAGTCAAAAATCTTATTTACCAAAGCCAACGCCTTTGCTAAGCCATGCTCAGTGACCAATATGCGTTCCAATCGTTTCACTTCGACCGCCGTTGACGTCTCTGTATTATCAACGACAGGAAGTGGCAGGAAGAGAGGTGCAAACGCAGCGAACCAATCGGATTGGAAAAAACCGATGAATTTCTGGAAATCAAGATTAGGTCCAAAAGAAATTTTTTGTAACTTTTTGAAAAAAAGCTTTAGGTAAGTATAAGAATACGATTACCTCCATTTGGGCATCTAACTGTTTGCGCACTGTCCAAAACTGCATGGAGTCGATGCCAGCCGTTCGCACCGATTCATCACTGGCCATTAACAGCTCGCGCATTTGTTCAAGCACTGGATCGGGCTGAAAAAATGATGGTTGTAAACAAAACAATTTACTCTAAAGTGCAGATAAAGGAAAAAGCTAACTATAAAATATGTAAGAAAAAATTAATACTAAAATTTCACCTTCTTTAGCCGACAAATTGGTATAACAATTGGCTCATGCGCAGCGTTGCACCTGGTCAGCGTCAGTGTGTTGTCCTCCTCGTCCAACGTCAGGTTTATGAGGGTGAGACCTTCAATGAAGAACGCGTACAGTATTAATGAATGAATATGTGCATCCTTTTCCCAATATAGTACTTTCCGGCATTCGCCCAATGCGAGCCTGTAATTGTGCCGAATTGTCGAATATGAATGTGTCCGACCGCTGCGCCGAGGTTGCCTCCACCATGGCTTGTCTGTGTCAAAAATTGTCAATTTTTAAATAAAAATGACAAATGGGGAAAAGAATTATCCAACTCCTCAGCAGATGCATCCCGATTGTTCAGTATCAGCTGCTGCTGTTGTTGGTGTCGTCGTTTCAGCTGCTTCCGGCGATCGCTCATCCGTGCCAATTGCCGTAGAGCGGGCATGCCCGCTTCCAGCATATACAATGCGCGATGCCATTGGCTAAGCTGTTGGGTGCCAAAGCAGTGGGCCAAGAAGAAACAGTTGCGGCGACGCCACTCGCTTAAGCATGAAAAAAAATATTTCCCAGGTGTTAGAAACGGAGCAAAAATGGGTGATTTTTCTCGTCAGACCAAGTTATGGACGATAAAATTTTGTTTTCGGCAACTAATTCCAAAAATTCATTATCTTCTAACAAACAAGCGTTTGATAACTCTGAAATATGTTTAAGATTTCCAAAAATTCATTATCTTCTAACAAACAAGCGTTTGATAACTCTGAAATATGTTTAACTTCAAAATCTGATTTTTCCCCACCATTGATAATTACTTTTTACGAAATTGTTTAAATGGCTTAGCGCGTGTTCATTGCTTCTAAGACCTTTTGGAAATGTACCAAGATTGCTTGGCCTACTGTAAAAAAGTATGATCAAAATACTGGCAAAAGAAATTGACCCTTTAGAAGAAGCCCATTGTCTTTAAAAACCCGTAAATGTTCAAAATTAGAAAACCAAAATTATTTTTTTATTGTTATATTACATGAATAGTAAGTGTCCGTAGTTCTTCTGGTCCTCATAGGCGGACTTCAACAAGTCCATAGGAGCCGAATTTGCGGAACATTTGCGCGCAAAATGCTTACACAAAAGCCAGTGAGCACGCAATGTCAGTGGCGATTGTTTGCACAGCTTAAGTTACAACCAAATTCTACAACAACAAAACCTCTATGTTTAGATTCGAAATATTAATTGACATAAAAGTTGCCGACCTCGAATGGTTCGCGTATGTGTGATTTGCACTCCTCAACTGTGCCCAGCTCTGCCCATCTTAACGCAAAAAGTCGAGCGTAGGCACGGACTAAAAGCGCATCATTGTGATGGACGGAAGTTTGGCACTGAAGATGGCATCCATTCATTTATTTTAAAAGAAAAGTGTTGCACAAGTGTTGGACACCCTCCTGCGCAGGGCACGGTAGCCTAACCAACAGCTACGCCCACCCCATGTTGTTGTACACACCTTCGCCGCACCCAAACTCTGTTTGCCGCTTTCGTTGTTGGCCACATTTTCTTTCTCGGAGGAATTGTTCTGTACAAATGTCATATATATAAATTGATTTTGGTCTTTCATTCCCCCAAGCCCGTATTCAGAAAAATTTCGGGGCTGGATACGGGCCTGTATGCCTCATACATCATCTTTTGAGTCATCCAGTCGCTTCAATGGTCGACCCCGTTTGCGTTTTGATGGCGGATCACACGCATTTCTGTAGAAACTCTCGCTGAATTCTATGGACAAAAACACCGTGTTAAGCAGCTTGTCACGGAGGGGAAGTATCTGAATAAAATAATGCATTTGTCCCATTTAAATTATGGTTTCTTTTTCTAAACCGTTTCTTGTCGAATCGCACGCATCCGGTGTCGAAACTGTGCAAATTTGTCGGGAAAATGTCGCACAAACTGCAGGGACACCCAATGGTGTTGCTGGGCGAACAGCCAATTGGCACCCGAGGCGGCGCAAAAGGCGCACTCACAGTCCGACAAATGTGCCTCAAGGCGAAATTGACGGCTTGTCAAAAAAAATATACAATTAATTAGCAATAAAACAGTTACTAATTCATTGAACCAATGAAAACAATAAAGCATTGGGTAATTTTTATTATAATTTCAAAAAATACCCACTTCCTCTCTTCGTCGTCATTTGGAAGCAAGTTCACTGAAGACATTTCCAATGCCAAAAGTGCGTCCAGAGAGCCGCCTGCATCCATTGTGCTCGTGAGAAGACGCCGTTCAAATGAGTCGTCCACGGCGGAACCGCGGCGATAAGATGACTGTCTGAAGGGTGGGGTAATGAAAGACCGGAGCAGGTCGTTCCCGCCGTTTCCGTCCATGTCGTTCCTTCCCCCCCCCCCCTGGGAAACGTCAAACTCTGACCGGATGGGTTTCTTCGGCGTCTGAAGGTATCGGCTGCGCGAGGCGGTGGGTGGCGTCAGCAGCGCGTTCAAACATTCGGCGTATCCATCCAACGCCTCCACACCGGTTAACGATTTGATGTAAAAGAGGTGGGCCAACGGACGAAGTGTCCTAAAATGGTTTAATAAATAAAAACTAAAATTAAAAAACAACCAAAATGGCACGCCAAAGGCCAAATTGTCGCGCCAAAATGTGAGGCTGGTGGACTCCGCCTCACGGATTTGGCCGACCTCAAGCAGTTCCCATGTGTAAGTGTGCGCTGCCTCCTGATACTCGGCAAACGCGGAACAAAGTCGAACTAAAAAACAAGTTAGTTTATAGTTTTTTATATTTGCTCTAACCAAATTCGTCTGCGTCGGTCACTTTGGTGCGAATTGTTGACGATGTGCCGGACTGAAAGTATTCCGGATGCCGAGAATTTAGTATGCCGCGAAGACAAGCCAATTCTTGTTCCCGGTTGATGAGCGGGTCATCCAACTTACAATTAGAAATTTAAATGCTTGGATACGTTCATGATGTTTTCACCTTTTGCAGGTCCGCCTTTGGCAGTCGACTTGCCCTGGACAGCAAGGCACGAAGCAGCGCACGCGCCTGCATGTTCAGAAAGGTACACTTGGCACCGTCGGAACAACGCTCGTGCAGTAATGCGGCCGCCTCGGCCGCGTGTTGATGTTCTGCGGTGGTGATTTGTTGGGACGCGTTGCTGCTCAACCGATGGACCAGCCGGGCAGCGTCCATCACTAGACAATAGCCTTCGGACAGAGTAGGGCGCCTTGCCAATCGTTCAGCAGCCTGAAACAAATATACATAATATGTTGTTTATTGTTAGAAATTTAAAACTCCAGGCCTCTAGGGGACGGAGTGGGAATAACCATTAAGGAGGGGCTATTTAGGCGGAAATGGCTGACAATGAGTAAGGTAATTAACATATCCGAAATTTTTTCCATAGGTATGGGCTTGAACAGTTATTGCTGAGGCACGCCCAGATTTTCAAGGAGGGGAGGAGCGTGTAAGTCCGCTGTGGTTGCCTATAGGACGAAAAAATATTTTCTAACCAAAATTCGCTCCAGGATATGCCATTCCTCGAGTCGAACGGACCACAGCACAGCCAGCAGCCAAGCGGAGAAGTCAGTGCCCCTGGTGAAAACTACCAACTCACACAGGCAAAGCAACGCCTCGTAAAGCTTCAATTGGGAATATACGAAAAAAACTGTTAAATTATACACTGACTCGGGCCTCGAGCAAACAAATGCCGACAATGTATTTCATGAGCACAACACAAGCCTCAATTGACGGTGTGTCGTTCAGTGGTTGCTGCTGCTGAGTGGTTTTTGCCACAGTGTCACGCCATGCTGTGATCATTTCCTTAAAAATTTTTTTCCTGTTTTCATTTAATACATCATAATTCAGGGGAAAGGGCCGGATTCATAATCAGCGAGCGATCCAAATAAAGCCTATCGCAGGATATGTGTTTTCGGGGCTGGCGTTATGAATATAGCATTTTTGGCCCAACTTTGAACCCCTTATTCTTACCAAACTTGGAAATCAAATATTCAGGAAGAAATAAACAAACCTTAAATTTATTAAAAATACCCGACATCTATACTATTGTAAATTAAAAGAAATCCTAGCTTTTTTCTCAGCCAAAAATGCGGGAATCGGGGGTTTCAAAATTCGGGGATTTCGGATCACGGAATCTGCGCACCACAGAAATTTGTTGAATTATATAATTTCGTGCATTTAAAGATTTTAGAAAAAAGGGTTTTTCAGGAAGATGCAAAGCAAAACCACCTTCACAGGGAAAGTGTGGTCCAGCGAAAACAGTACTACCCAGTGGTACAACGTTCACATAAAATATATTGAAGACTTGTCATACCTCAACGTCTGCTGTCACAGGCTTTGTATGACATTTGGCAAAGCAAGTACACAACCCCTTATGGCACTCAAGTGATGAAGTGTTGTAGAAATCATCATCGAAAAAATGTTTGGCACTGTCCAGTAAGCCATACTCGGAAAACATCTGGAATTTTTTCAATCTATAAATGGAAAGAGCGGAATATTGATAAAAAAAAGTACCTGAATTTAGGGGGATTAAATTCCTTTCTTTATTTTTTTAGAAAAATGATCAGCCAAGGTTTCGGCGGGGTCCCGTACGGTCTCTATTAATGGTATGCAAATACCATCTCCCCACCTCATCCTGAACTCGTGCCAACGATACAATATAAATGCTGATCATCCGTCGGCACTTCTTGAATGCCTGTGTTTGCGTGACTTGGGCTACAGAAGATGACGACATTTTGCACTTCTTTTTAATGAGTGTCGTTTAATCAATACTTTAGATTTTTAAGATTAAAAAGAAAATTACCTATGATAAAAGAAATATATTAACCCATTTATGGCAATAGAATTCAGTAAAACTTCTATGTGGGTCTGTCGATGCCGAAAGTCGCCGGTAGTAAAATTTTGAAAAATGGAAAAATGGAAGTAATTTTTAACAAAATTTGGCCAATTTTTGCTTATGATTTTCTTCGTTTCGCGTCTTTTTTGCTTGGTTTTCATTCTGGTATTTTATTTTTGTTTAATGGAGAGGGGGAGGGCAGTCATATTTTTTTTACATAATAAGCCTTCATTGAAAAAGAAGTGATCCAAGAATTTTCTGAAATTTATTGCTGTTTGGCAAAATGTTTGTCTTTCTTAAAGAAAAAAGATTTTTCCTTCAAATTCCATATCCACAAGGCCGGGCCGGGTTGGTCATTTTCAAAATCATCAAGGTTCAGGGCCCGGCCGCTCCCAACCTTGTAACCTTGTCAACCTTGTATTTTTCAAAAAACGCAAGGCCGGGTTGCCGGGCCTTGTAAAACCTTGTACCGGGCCCGGCTTTGTCTGAACTCTAGTATGTACCGCATTTTCTTCTAAAGGAAATATTAAAGGTGAAACATTCGCTGGCAATGAATGCCGCACTTTCGCGCCATGTTCTTTCTTCTCTCATAAAATCGAGTCGATCTCTTACAACAGCTGCACCTGTAAGAATCAATTTTGCGTTTTTTATTGCAAAAAATTGACTAAATTTTATCCAATTTTTATGTTGCGACGGTGCCGGAATTTGCTAAAAAATTGAAGTGCACGTTGATTCCAGGCATGACACTCAATGAACAATATTAATTCTTTAATGTTCAATCATTGTTCAATGCAATTCATTAACCTTAGGCGATGGTGTTGGCCCCGAGTTGGTCTATGCCGTCCAGGACATTGTCAAAGCGACCGGAATACCCATTGAGTTTGAGGAAGTGTTTCTGAGCGAAGTGTACTACTCAAGATCCGCCACCATTGTCAGTACAGTGAAGTGCCCAATATCTAAAACGGGCAAGGCACGCAAAAAAAGAAAGTTAAGGAAGAAGTGGTGGAGTCAATTGCCCGCAACAATTGTGTGGCGCTAAAGGGCGCCATCCAATCCAGTCTGGACGACAGAATGGAGGGATTGAACACACAGTTGCGCAAACGGCTGGACCTGTTTGCCAATGTTGTGCAAATCAAAGCCATGGAGGGAATCCGAACTCGGCACAACAAAATGTTAGATTTTGTCATCATCCGGGAACAGACAGAGGGCGAATATTCACGCATGGAACACGAACTAGTGCCAGGTCAGTCGGTTGGTCATCGACGTTAAATCATTTTTGGAAGCGGATCGGCCAAAATAAAAAACGTCCCCACCTTTTAGGTGTAATTGAATGTTTGAAGATTATGACGCGTGAAAAGTGCGAACGGGTGGCCAAATTTGCGTTCGATTATGCCACTAAACACGGTCGAAAAAAGGTCACCGCCGTTCAGTGAGTGCGTGATGCAATCGATTTATACAACCACTCATTCTCTAGCAAAGCCAACATAATGAAGTTGGGCGATGGCTTGTTTTTGAATGTGTGCACAGAGACGGCCAAATTGTACCCAAAAATTGAGGTTGGCATTAGCGGATCGGTGGTGGGGTTAATTTATCGTTACATAAAGTAATGCACAAAGCGATGAAATTTCTGGTGGCGTTTTTTTGTTTCATTTTTAATTTACAGTATTTATTATTGTACTAGTATTTAATATCGGTTAGTTGAAGACTGGTCCTAGGTTTGTCTTTCTTTTTTTTTGCTTTAGTTTGAGCAGATGATCATAGACAATTGTTGCATGCAATTGGTCGCCCGTCCTGAACAGTTCGATGTGATGGTAATGCCCAATTTATACGGCAACATTGTAGACAATTTGGCCGCCGGTTTGGTGGGCGGTGCCGGTGTAGTTAACGGCGAGTCGGTAGGCTCCGAATACGTGATTTTTGAGCCCGGCTCGCGGCACACATTCAAGGAAGCGTTTGGCAGGTCTAGCGGGGGGAGAGGGAAAATTAAAAAAAATGGGAAATGCTTTGGATTTGTCAATTTTAATTTCAGACAGATTGCTAACCCAACCGCAATGATTCTATGTTGTGCCAACATGCTCAACCATCTGCATTTATATCAATATGGTTTGGCACTACGAAAGTCCGTTGAAAAAGTGATCAAGGAGGGCAAAGTGCGCACCCGGGATTTGGGAGGTGTGGTTTAATCAATTTTGTTTAACCAAAATAATTTGTCCACTAACTTTTGTGCCATATTTAGGCTATGCCACCACCGTCGAATTCGTCGGTGAGGTCATCGACAATTTTCAAGTGAAATGACAGCAAGAGAATTTAGAAGAATAGCTCAACTCCAATAGCTTTATTTGTGTTCTGAGATAGGAGAAACAACATAAATATCCGTCAATGTTTGTGGATTTATTCAAATCCGTCAATTTCGGTTCCGTTTGTTTGTTTTTACGGTTTCATCATAATTCGCGCTGTCTCACATTCCGTCTTTTTACAAATAAATATGAGCTTTCCTTCTATTCGCTTATCCGGTTCATTTTGTCGTGTGTTTGTGTTTTATTTAAATAAAAAATAATTACTTACAATTAATTGGTTATGTTCCCGGTCGGCGAAGGTCAATTAGTCACTTTCACAACCAGCAGCAGTCTGCTATTTTTTGTGGTCTTCTTCCCCTTCAGTCATCGCCATTAAGAAGGCCACCCTCTCCCCACTCATAATTTAGCCGAGGGCACACTTGTTTGGCAAAACATCACTTATACCATCCCATCGTATGATGGTGGCCTATAGGCAGCAGCACACATCTGTCATCCATTCACAACTAACCCCAAAATTATCATTTTGACCGTTTATACTCTCTCACTAATTATGGTTGAACATTGAGTTTTATTTAATAAAAAAAAAGGACCCGCGAAAAATTAAAGAGATAAAAAAAATGACCCCGCGAAAATCTAATGAAATTAACAAAAAAATGTACATTTGACTTAATTTACCCATAGAAAACCCCCACCGGCAGCAGCAGCACCAATTTTGGGTGTAAGGCGCCTGGCAGTGTCGGTCTGTCACCGGTGGCCGCAGAGATTGCCCTCGGGAAACGCGGAGGATTGGGGTTGGCATATGGCTCCCACCGCTGCCCGCTCTGTCCACCATCACTGGATCCCCTGCGGGGGTCAATTTGCCCGTCCAATGGGAAAAATGGGATGAAACGGGGGGGGGGGGAGGGGTGAGGCATAGAAAATGATTAATTATTTGACCGACAAATCAAAGGAGATTTTTGCTGCGAGACTTTCTCATTTCAATCTTTTTCTTATGGCACTTTTAAATTTACAAAAATTTGCATATATTTCCATCCGAAAAGAATGAATTGTTTAAAGCGGAGGGGGAGGGAGGACGGACACACCACCGCACCAACTGTTTTACTTTTTGAGGGGGATAACCCTCCCACCGTCGGGGGGAAAAAGGGATTAAACTCTAAACTCTACTCTATTTTCTCTCGCTCTCATTTGGGTTGTGGACATTTTTACGACGACGACAATTCCCTCCCTCCCTCTGCTGCTGGTTAAAATTGATGGGCCAAAAGGTCGCCAGAGGGACGGGAGACTCGACAAGCAGAAGGGGGGAGGGGCAGGTGCCATCGACTGACCCCTCCGGGGAAATGTCACGAAGATCATCCTGCTGCGGAAGGCACGGTACGGGTCAGTTGTCCATGGTCCGAGGTAATTTAAATGTCATAAAATGTTTCGAATTTCGAATACTAATCGGAGCCTTTACAATTCAAATTCACGGAAAATTTTTGTAAAAATCTTTAGAAATTTTAATTTCTTTTCGGGTATTTTATTCCTGAAAATAAAGTTTGCATAGCCCCCTTCTCGCTTTCCTCATCTTTTCGTTACGATTTTTTGCTTTTCGCGGCTTCGTAGCGCCCCTTCCCCACCCCAACTATCCCTCCGGGGCCATTTGAATTCATTCATTCTCGCCCATCCGCCGCAATACGTAACCCCTTTCTCTGCTTTCATTCTTTATATATTACATCATACGAATTCTCTACGAAATTGTTCCTTTCTTTTTGCCCTTAGTTAAGGACATTTTCATGACTAGATCTTAGTAAAAATGCAATCCCGGGCCGTTTGTTTTCTTCCCCGATCCTCAACATGCCTGTATCGGTATCCATACCCGCGGATGTTCGAGATACGGATCGAAAAGAGTTTTTTGAGAAATCAGACAGATACAGAGGTACCCGGATCTTAAATTCGAATTCTTGTTCATCCTGGGAACAGCTGTCCACGGATTTGGTGCACCAGGCGTGGGTTCGATTCCGCCCAGGACGGCCCTGCCCTTTGCCCGTCTCTTATTGTACTTTCAAAAATTGAGGCTTTAAAAGTTGAAAAGCTAGCAAAAGGATTCCCGTCTGAAAGTCTCTAAAATTTGCATAAAACGAATTTTATGCTGTGGCGGGCGGGGGAATGGCCCTCATCGGCGGTGGCGGTGGATGGTGCTGGTGCAAGGAGCACCATCTACCACCGCCGCCACCCCCTCCTTGCAACCCTCCCGCCGGGGTTATGTTTGCTTTTTCTCTCCCCCCATCCACCCCCCTCCTCCTCTCCCCCCCCCCCCCCCCCCCCCCCCCCCCCCCCCCCCCCCCCCCCCCCCCCCCCCCCCCGCCGGGGTTATGTTTGCTTTTCCCCCCCACCTATACACTCCATTGCTCATCTCCCCCCCCGCATCATCAAAGCGGCCCCCTCCCCAATTTACCCCCCCCCCCCCGCCACATTCACTTTCTTTCGCCTACTCTCTAATGAATGCGGGCGGGGGCATTCTCGGCGGGGCCGACAACGTCGGGAGAGAAGCGCTGAGGGTCTGTCGCCCGCCCTCCGAGATATGGGGCCGGGTTGGTTGGTGGGTGATGAAGCGGTTAGTCGAGATTTTCGTGGCTCTCGGCCGACCGCACCCATTCGTCATCCCTCCCTCGCTCCCGCCTTCCCTCCCATTGTCCCCCTCATTCCGCGCCGCTTCGTAAATGCATTGAATGCCGTCTGCTTGCGCCAGCTGCTGGCTGGCTGTCCTCGTCGTCATTTATCGACATGAAAAGCTGTCCTAGGCAAGGGGGAGGGAAGGCGGGGAAGGCCCCCGAGGGGCTTTGCCCGTTGTATGCCTGCTTTTCCTCCATTCTCTCTCGAGTAGTTTTCCTCGCTCATTTCTCTCGTCAGCCACACAATTCTTTGTTTCTTTCACCAACCTCTTTGTTTCGCCTTTTCACTTTCGCGCATTTTTGACCAAGGAGATGATGGATGGGCGTCACATTTAAAAAAACCTCAAAAAAGAAATTTAAAAAAGATTAATTCTAAATGGCAAATATTTTATTTAAATCCTTTTCTCATTCTTTCTGTCTCTCGTTCACTTTCTTCCTCTCTCTTCTCTCTGTTCGCTGTCTCTCTCTTCTCTCTCTCCCCTCTCTCTTCTCTCTCTCTCTCTCTCTTGCCTCTTTCTCTTTACGTTTCGCTCTCTCTATCACCCCGCTCTCGATTTCTCGTCCTCACTAACACTCATCTACCAGAAGCAGCAGTTCCTCCTACATTTTCGTCCATTTGTTCCGATTCTCGTCAATACATGTGTATTAGCATCATGCGCGCTTTTTCCAAAAAATTAATTTCGGACAAATGTCGAGATTGGCACCAAATGAAAAAATCTCGCAGCAAGTTATACTCCCTCCCACTTTCGACTTGGGCCGATTTTGTGTGCCGTTCAGATTTTTCGGACCGGTAAGCCCCAACTCAAGAATTTTTTTTTTGTAGTCTGCCATTTGTCATACCTTGTTGCCCAGCAGCATTCTTCGCCAATATGCCACACATTTCATACTGTAGTCGCGCGAGTGCGTTTGGCTCAAAATTTCTCGCCTTTTTTTAAATTCTTTTCTCCCTACCCATCAACAAAATTTGCCCGTTGTTTCGTCATTTCCTCTTTTTCTTTTTTTGTGCCTTGCGGGGAAATCAATTTCCTTTTCCTTCCATTACTGCTCTGAGGCTGTTTCTTTTCATTCAAAACATTTTCTTCTTCGTTTATCCGTCACTTCGTACCTTTTACCGTATACTCTCTCTGCTGCTGACCCGCCAGACAGTCTTATCCCGCTTGCCGGGGTTGACAAAGATCGGTTAACCGAAGATCGAAAGTATGTATGGCAAATGATATTTTCGGTGTCGAAATATACAGCGGTATATATCGAAACCGCGGTATTTCATACCAAAATTTTATACCCATACCGTGCGCGCCCCGTCCTCAGCGCTACCGATCCGCCTCCTCCCTCCCCCCCCCCCCCCGAGACGCCGATAGTCGGGCACCAACCTTAGCATTTGACTTAGCAAATTGTACAAAAATAGCCTTGGGGTTTAGCATTTATTTGCCTTAGGCATAAAAACGAATGATATAACTTCGGATGATGTGAGTGCCAAAGGGAACCCCAAATTTTGTTCTCCTAGCTCGCGCGTGCCGTGCCACAACATTCGTCGGATGGATAAAGAAGTTGAAATTTCAAAAAGAAAAAACACAATTTATTTCTCTTTTTTTAATTTCAGTTTTTCTCTCTGGAAGAAATTCTCGAGCAATTTTTTCCAAGCCCACAATGCTATGGCCAATGGCGTTGGGACAGGAATACCGCAGAAAATGTATTCTAATAGAATATTCATTTAAAAAAATACAAGTCTTCCTAAAATGCTCCTGTGGGCCCATTTTACAGCCCCCTCCCTTAAAAAAGGAGGTTCTAATTCTTGCCCTCGGATTCGGGGCTAACCGACTTAACTTCCTCTATAAAAATAAAAAATTTACCGTAATACTTTCCATGTTTAGTTGGTATTGGACAAAATTGTGCACTTCAAAGAGAACGGTTTCTGCGTGCAGTTTCACCCTTTGTTTTCTTACGGGTTTTTAATTTTAACACTTTCGTGTTTGTGCCAAATTTTGTTGCCAATATGTCCACCACAGGACGGCCGCTGTTTGGGGCGAATGTGAGCTGGACGCATTGACACGAGCGTATTGGGAGGTGGCGGTTGACGAAATGTACGGCTCGTCAATGATGTTCGGTCGGTAATGTCGTAACAAAATGCCAACATACAAATGCCGAAAATCACAAAATTCCAAGAATTTCTCAAATACAAAAGGGCTTCCCCAAATCCATTGAGAATGATCGGAATTATATCTCATTGTCTGATCACTATTTTGGTGCTGGATCTCCAAAAAGACATGATTAAAAACATTTATATCTTCTCAAATTTTTAGCTACTAAAATTTATGATAAAACAAATATTCTTAGGCATCGGCACACGCGACGGTCTCCAATCGGTGCCGCTCGGCTTCGTCGATTTAATTGGTGGCTGTGGCCGACACGGGGACCAGTCCTACGGACTGTCGCATAAAGTAATTGATTTTGAATATGGCACTCCTTTTGGAAATATTTGCACTTTTTAGGGTTCAATTTTTCACGCTTGCGAGGGTCGTCCTTTCTGTGCACAACTTCATCATGCCACAGACAGCAGGGAACAGCCATGCACTCGCACCGTTGGCATTCTGTTTGATGGTATGTTTGAATCTGGCTCACTGATTTTTAGCTTGTTTTGCGGGGATCACGGAATTCGGCTTCCAGGGGGATGGTGCCGGACTATCAAAAACCCGGAATGCGTTAGGTAAAATGTGGTCGTCACCATCATTTCAAGCAAAATGGGAGTGGATCGGCCATTTGCCTATAAGCGACTCCAAATTTTGGCCCATGTCCGGTATGGGAACCTTCAGTGTACGGGTTTTGTATTTCGAATGGTCTGTACATCGGGAAAATAAAATTTTGTCAGGTCCATCCACCAGAATCGGCTTTTCATTGGACGGCAAATGGCTGGGCTGGGCCTTCCATGCAGTCAAATTGGACGACGACCGGGTGTACTTGCCGATGGTGTCCAGGTGAGGGTTGTTGGTTGTACTGTAAATTTTCCATTTAAAAATAATTAAATTGGATAGAATTTTTGTTAAGCACCGCCCAACGGTCATCGTTCAAACTGTTGCAGCATCAACAACGCCAATCGCGAACACCGAATGCTCTTCAGCAAAAGTGCATGGATGCCATTGTTGGACAAATGCTGCGAGTGCGAGTATGTGTAAAAAACAACGCATCGTGCCATTTTTGTCGACAAATCTCTCTCGACTACTGTATTTGCTTGATTTCATCCCTCCTCCCCTAATAGAGCCTCCCCCTCCCTTCTGAAGAGGTTTGAAAAAATCCCACTTTAATAGAGTACCGCCCTCCTCCAATTTAGAGGGTTGAAAATAGGCCTACCCCTCCCCCCTCTAATAGAGCCCTCCTACCCTTTAAGGAGTTTTAAAGAGGTTTGAATAATAGTCCCTCCCCCCCCTCCTCTAAGATATAAAAATTCTAGCTGGTTCTTTGGATAAAGAAATGAGTTCCTGTTGGGGTAGGATGGGGCGTCAAATAGGCGTAACGAATGTTTAATTGTTCGCCTTTATGCATTATACCTAACTACCTACCTTTTTACCCCTCACAGAACACCCGGTTGCCAAGCGTGGGCAGACTCGGATTGCCCAAGGCGTTGGAATGCCAGTTGTGGCGCAAATGGTGCGCGCGCGTGATGCAACGCTGCGACAACGAAAAGCCGCTACCGCCCATTGAACGGAGTGCGTCCACGCAGACAGATGAAGCGGCCCAGCGGCGGAGTGATGAGAAGCATGCGGCTGATGTTGATGAGCTTAACTTGCTGCTGGACCATTCCTCCTCTTCCCGTAAGCGAAAATGCCCGCAGGCGAACACCAACCGCAGGCGACGGTCTCGGCATGCCGCAGCCGCCGCCACCGCCCCGGGGGATTTAAGTCACCCTCAAGCTAATCCAATCAACGAAATTCCTGGTCATTGTATCGCACAGTAAATCACTCAGTAATTAACAATGCATAACATTGGCAAAAAAAAACCAAATATTGCGCCTAAATTAAGACTCATTTTCATTTTAATCTTTGTTTGTTCTTCCATTTTCAGTTTTTTTTATTTGTTAATATGTATTTCGTGCATGATTTAATATTGTTCACCCGACCGTCTCTGGTATGTATTCGCCTCCCAATCTTTGAAACCGAGTACCAATAAAATAAATCACCAAAAAAAGAAAATTTTTCTGTCATAAAATGATAATGTTTTTCGTTCATTCGTTCGGTTTCAACAGATTTTTGCGCAGCACCGCACTCCGATCACTCACTGACTGATGCAAAACCACTCATTGATTGGTTCAAAGCTTTAAAGGGACAGACATGTGAAATGCATTTTCTCTAATCACAGCCATTTTTGTTTTGATTTTTTAATAATTTTCGACTCATAAATCGATCAAATCCATCAATAATTCATTCATTATATTTGTTTGGCCAAGGCAGTGTGTATTCCCCATGACCCAAAAATTTGGAGCGAGCTTTAATCAGTAAAGATCGGAATTTAGAAAAAAAAAGGATTGTAGGACTAACCGGGATTTCATGTCCATATGGAGGAGGTACACTGTCTCATTTTATTGTATTGTGATTAACAACCAAAAACCACACACGCAATGCTTGCTGCTGTTCAAAGCTAAGTCCATCCAGAGAAAACAATTTTGCATTTTTGGGGCCCAAAATCCAAGGGCCTAATTTATCTATTTGTTGTAAATATAAATATGGGGATTAAGCCTCGACCCCGACTTCCCATACTTTCAAAGCCTGTTCCAGGACCCGACCTCTGGCCCGACCACTGACTGACCCGATCTATCTCATCTCGACATTGGCCCAAACCTGAAATCTTGGAGCCTATTCTTTGACCCGATTTCCGACATTTTGGACTCTTCCTCGACCGGACCTCTGGCCTGATTCCCGACGACATTCTTGCCCCCAAAGGATCGGGGCTTAATCCCTATTCAACATAAATAATTATTTTATCGCTAACTCGCCATTAGAGGAGAGACCACTTACACTATTACACACTCGGACACTCGCCAAAAAATTGTCGTCCATTTGTAGCGCTTTCCGTTCTTTTCGTCACGCATACATACTTCATATATATATACCGTACTCCTTATATTAGAGCCGCCGTGGGGCTCTATTGCCAACTCATCAAAAATGGGGCGGGCGGCTTAATAAGAGAGGGGTTCTAATACAGGCAATACGGTACACAATCGCTAGTGTGTTCGCTCTTTATTTTGGGCACAAAAATTTGTATACATAATGGTTGGTACGCGTTATATCCGTAATTCCTCTAATAGAAGTGCCGATGCTTCTTTTTCGGTCCTCTCTAAGGGGCTTCTATTGGAGTGAGTGCTTCAAATGTGCAATCATGGAGATTTCAAAAGGCTTCATATAAACACACTTGTCTCATTTTTTATGCTAGGCTTAATAACACCAAATCAATAATTAAACGCCTTTAAGTAGGTCCGAACAATTCAGTGATGGAGAGTACAGTAAATCTTAGTACAGTAACTTTTCACTGACATAAATCTTTTATTCATAATTTGCCCAAAACTAACGTTTTTGGTACATTTAGAGAGAACGCTGGGGGCTCTTAATTTAAGAATTTCTCAAAATTAATCCTTTAATCCGCCATTATTGGTTCAAATAGGCTAAAGTAAAATATGTTGTTCCGGCATTGAATTTTTATGGACCGCATTTAGGTAACAAAGCCAATATTTTTGGTACCACAAAATCCAAGCACGATTCTGAGTAATTAATTGATAATTGTAATCCCATTGAATATATCGATGATATTTCATTATTTTCTATTTTCAAATATCTTTTCTTCCGCTTCCGATCCGCGAAGGTCGAAAAAGTGTCATAACTTCTATATCGACGAAATCTCGTCAGAGATAATAAATGATTTAACATAGGTTAAAAGCGCCTCAAAAAAGCTTGGCCAAAAAATAATTTGGCCATTTAAATTTTCCCGTAACTTTTTTTGCGCTTTACCAATCAATTAGCTTTTTGACTGTATCTTTAGCTCTTCGAAGGCTTTTATTCGATGTTCTTTTTGACAAAATCTGAAGCAGGTTATACTTACTCTCTTCGACTTTCGGAACGGTAGCCTTTAATTCATGGATAAAATTTTCAAAATACTCAAAAGTGTATATAAATTTTGCATTTTACTACAATTTTTATTTTTTTACATACATATTATTGTTGTTTTAACTGTTCTGACACCACCGAAACTACGCAAATGGGAGGCCGTCTCTGTGCAATCTAATTCTAGTCAACGCTGTACAAAAAAAAAAACATTTTTTTATTTAAATAATATTTTCCTTTTTTATCGATGTGTTATTTTTTGTTTTTTCCCTATTTTTGAGTCGAGAACAGGCAGCTGCTGAAGACCATAAAGTGTACATAATGTCTATCAACAATTTGTTTAAATAAAAAAGCATACTGATGGGAGAATAAAATTTGGATTAATTTTAAAAAATAAATTTTCTTTTGTCTTTATAAAATTTAATAGGTGTTTTTTCGAGCGGGAGGTTTTGGCAACAATGTCGATTTAACTAAAAAACATTACTTCCTCTACTGGAAGCCCCGAGACTCTAATTCTTGAAGCAATTTTAAACAATTTTAAATAATTATTTCTAAAACAGTTCTTTTTTGTTTTAAAAGAAAAACATTACATTTTCTGACAGCAATTAGTAAGTTCGGCATTTCTCTGGTATGCATTTTTTTTTTGGTTTGACCTTTGCATTTTTTTTTTGTATCCAACCAATCCTTCGTAATTGTGTGCCAATTTCTCTTCCGAACTTATTTTTGTTCACAATTTTCCACATTTATTTTTATCTAGTGTTCCAGAAGTTCAGAAGACAAAGACACAGTATGAAAGCAGCTTAATGTGTAAACAAACATAACTTTTATTTTGATTCAATTTTTGAATAATTAAATTTTATTCATAGTCAAAACAAATACTCAAATTAAATACCAAATTCAATAATCATTCATTCATTTATAGCGCATTTCCCATTATTTGTTTACAGGCGCATATTATTTTTAGTTAGTCATTATTATTTTGTCCATTTAACCAATTGCCAATGCGGAATAAATAATGTACGGTAGAACAAATCAAATTAAATAATGAATAAGAAAACATGGTGAGACTGGATATGAATGAAGTATATGGTAAATTAATGACAATGCCGCACAGTGAAGGACAACGATCGGCAAGGCGGTTGGAAGCCGCCCATCACAATCGAAAAAGGAGACAATTTAATTGAAATAAATATTCGTAAAAAAATTGCCTATAATAATTTTCCGGCTTTGTAAGGTTTAAGACAAACAAAGAACAGCGCCCTGCTGCTGAGGGGTGGGATGAAAAATGTTCTCAAATTTAACAATTATTGGGAATCCCTCTCCAACTAATCAATAACCAAATTCCATAGCTGACTGATTTTATATTAGTCAACCAAATTCTACAAATTGGTGTCATTTCGAACGCTTTCTGGATTTATAATTATAAGTAATTAATGACCAAAGGTCAAGCGATTCATAAACTCAGAAATATAAAATCCACGAAAAATTAAACATGCGATTACAAACGGAAGTTTTTGAAATATCGTAAAAATGTGGGTATTCTATTCTGTTTGAGAAAATGAAATGTATAAAGGAAGACACGCAGATTATTTGAATGATGCTTATCCGCAGTAGTTGGTCAAGGGCGGTACGGTATGCGCAATGTCAAACTATTCCAAAGTGTACGGCTCGATGGTCGGCAAATTGTTGTGGGCGTTGCGCCGCGCCTGGCGCGCTCGGAAAGCGGGCGTTTCCTTAATGAGTTAAAGTTGTTTTTTAGCATTTCCGGTCAATCAATAAAAGAAAGAACGGACAATCAGATCAATCAGCTAAATTGATCATTATTGTATTGAATCTCGTAATTTTATCACGTTTAAAATATAATATAATACTTTGTAGATGAACCAAATGTTAGCGGCGAACAGAATGAAAAGTCCAACGCCGGCCAACTAAAAAAAGGATGTTATTGAGGCTCTTTCTTCCTTCGTGCCTTGTTTTCTTTCCCACCTTTCTTCCTTGACTTCCTTCTTCTTTCTCTCTATTTCTTTCACCTCTTTTCACATTTTTATTTGCTTTACGATTTTCTTTTTCATGTTGCTTCAAGTTCCCTCCGCTGCTCTCTCCATTTCCTATCTTTTCCTTGCATCGTTTCTTCTCTGCTGTTTCCCCTTTCCTAAATCTATTTTGTCTCTCTTTCTCTGTCTTAAAAAATGCTTCTCTCTTTTTCTTTCCTCTCTTCTGTCTCTCCTTCGTTAAATTTTCCATTTCGTCTCTCTCTCTCTCACCGCGGAACAGCTCGTTTCCCCCCCGCCGTTTCCCCCTTGCCGTTTCCCCCCCGTATCGTTTCCCCCCCGAATCGTTTCCCCCCCGCCGTTTCCCCCCCGAATCGTTTCCCCCCCAACGGCTACCAGACCAAAGTTCGAACTGTCTGAATGTCGAACCAAACAAAAAAATATCGAACATATGAATGCTAGACGGGTTCAAAATAGAATAGAACCAAAATTTGGTCGAATTTCGAATGGAATAAAGAAATGTTCGAGTGTCGAAGTGTCTAACAATTCTTTAAGTTTATAGACACTAACTTTTTTTAACAGTATTCAATCGCTAAGCTTTTGCTTAAGCATATCTGAAGGGGGACGGGACAAAAATTCCCTTGAAATAAAAAAACTCTGATCGTGAGTACGACATCCATTTCGCCTAATTCCGAACCCAATTTGAATAAAAAAGTCGAATGCGACTTTTCATAAAACATTTTCAGCTTTTTTGTCTTGTTGTTACAAAGTTATTACACGCAAAAAGGAGCATGCGAAGACGGAGCAAGTAGTGGGGCGCCCGAGCGAGCGAAGGGTTGCGAGCGCCTGGTTAATGT
>JAKKIK010000147.1:0-45867 GCA_024500135.1 Heterodera carotae
CAGTATGATCAGATCAATCTGATCAAGGTCTATCATTGTGCCCTAGTCCCAGTATGATCAGATCAATCTGATCAAGGTCTATCATTGTGCCCTAGTCCCAGTATGATCAGATCAATCTGATCAAGGTCTATAATTGTGCCCTAGTCCCAGTATGATCAGATCAATCTGATCAAGGTCTATCATTGTGCCCTAGTCCCAGTATGATCAGGTCCGTCTGATCAAGATCTATCATTGTGCTATTCCCAGTATGATCAGGTCCGTCTGATCAAATCAAATCATGCGCACATGATCGATCATCGAGACCGGTAAATACAATTAATTGATCAATATTATCAAGTAATTGAATCAATAAACTGGTTAATTAATTGGCCAATTAACTGATTGATAAAAATTGGCTAAGAATCAATAATTTTTTGAAAAATAAATTGACCAAGTTGCCTGATCAGGTCCGCCTGATCAAAATGCCAGGGGCATATATGATCGATCATCGATGGGTATTATGTGATTAGAGTCCAGATCAAAGGAAATGATCAATGAGTGATCATGCATCAGCTAGCTTTATGTGTTCAACCAATCTACAACAACATACCAACAAAAATTGGAGTTGTTTGCCGGGCTCCCAAAAAATTGGATGTGCTATCACACTAAAAATAATTAATTTTTTTTTGAATATTTAAAAAATAAATTTTTCAACGCGAAGACACGAACATAAACGATGTTGGCCGAAGTGTTGCCTCCGAGCGCAGCATTGTCTCGATCAGTGCACGTGTTGTGTGATCAGACTCTGTGAATTAAAAATGTTCAAATTTAATGAAAATACGAAATTCAATTTGTCCCTGGGGAGCCGCTTTGTCTCGCCGTGGGGTGTTTTGTTCACGGGAGCACTGTATTGTCCCGGGTTCGTCTTGTCACGCCGGGGACGCTTTGTCCCCGCAGAGGGAGGGCGCTTTGTCTCGGCGGCGGCGTTTGGTCACGCCGGCGGGACGCTTTGCCCTGCCCGCCGAGGGCAGCGGGGACGCTTTATCCCAGCGGGGATGCATGCTTTGTCGCGGCAGGGACGCTTTGTCCCGCAGAAGGCGATTTGTCCCAGTGGGGGACGCTTTGTCCCAGTGGGAACGCTTTGTCCCGTAAAGGGCAATTTGTCCCGGAGGGGACGCCTTGTCCCGGCTAACAGAGAGCGATTTGTCCCGGTGGGGGAAGCTTTCTCAGTGGGGGACGCTTGTCCCGCAGAAGGCGATTTGTCCCAGTGGGGGAAGCTTTCTCAGTGGGGGACGCTTTGTCCCAGTGGGAACGCTTTGTCCCGCAAAGGGCAATTTGTCCCGGAGGGGACGCTTTGTCGCGGCTAACAGAGAGTGATTTGTCCCGGCGGTGGTGATGTTTTGTCTTGATTCAGTGCCACCGCTCGCTCGCTCACTCACCGTCGAGTCGGCCCAGACTGAATGTGCCTTTGATGATGTTGTTCATGCGTACCCACGCGTCCCCAAACGGATGGTCACCCTCCGTGAACACATAGTAGAACACGCAGCCCAACGAGAACACATCAACCGCATATGACTTGAAATCAAATTTGAAAAAAAAATCAATAAAATTTTCGGATTAAAATTCAATAAAAAATTTTTTATTACCACGGACGATGTCGGGTCAAACAATTCCGGTGCCATCCAACCCTAAAAAATGAGTAAAAAAATGATAAAGCCCCGGATATATGTAGATTGCGAACGGCTCAGCATATCATGGACAACGCATTATATGTTATTTAAAATTCATTTTTGAACCTCACTAAAAAATGGGCAGGGGTTCTATTTGGGGGGGGGGGGATTCTAATATAGGAAATGTGGTAGAATTGTAAGTAAAAATGATTCGGAGAGTATGGCAAAGCACACTCGCCTCGGTGCCGACAATGCCGGACACTTTTGAGATGGAATTGTGGCCCAGCTTGACCGTTTTGCAGAGGCCAAAATCGGAAATTTTGACCCGAGGGCATGTGCCCGGAGGGCCCTTGGCGACGCCGTTGATTAAAATATTCTAAAAAAACAAATTTGAGGGAATAAGAGCCGTGAACAAGTTGAAGAAACACACCTTCGGCTTCACGTCCCGATGCACCTGAAATTCGAAAAAAAAAATTTAAGAAAATAAAATTTTGCCAATCAGTGGAATAACAATAATTAGCTAGTCTATTGAGGCTTAAGTCCGTCGCTTTAGGGTCAAAAATGTCGGGGATTTGTTCGGGGAATCGTAGAAGTTTGAACAGTAGCTAAGTCACAAAACCAAACTGGCATTCCAAAAATATAAAACTTTTTAGTACCCCTCAGGGGATATCTGTTTAACAGGGTTTAAAAATGCGAAATTTTAAATAAGCATCGATGGGGAGAAGGTTCAAAAAGGGGGGGGGGGGTCAAAAAGAGGGGTCAAAAAAGGGAGGGGTTAAAAAGGAGAGGTCAAAAAAACGGTGGGGGGAGGGATCAAAAAAGGGGAGGGATCAAAAAGGGGAGGGATCAAAAAGGGGGGGGGGGTCAAAAAAAGGGGGATCAAAAAAAGGGGGAGGGGTCAAAAAAAGGGGGGGGGGGAGTCATTAATCGGATCAGGATATATATACGTAATATACAATTTTAATGGAGTGTAAATGCGCAATGCCGTCCGTGGCCTGCCGTAGCATGTCCAACTTCAGCCGGCGCTCCATTTGGCCCCGTTGCTGCTTGATGAAATCCTCCAACGTGTGCTCGCACAGCTCGAGCGCAATGTAGCTGAAGTACGGGTCGGATTCCTGTGCCCAAATTTGGGTGTAAAACCGTATTTTCACAACAATGGCAAATCCATCCCCGTAGGGGATGTACACATCAAGGATGGAACCGGATTACGGAACTCTTTGGGGTCCGGAATTCAGGTTACGGACTTTTTTAGGGGTCCGGAATTCAGGCTCCGGACTTTTTTAGGAGTCCGGAATTCAGGTTCCTGACTTTTTATGGGTCCCAAATTCCAGATTATTTCGGCATCCGGTTCCATCAATGGTTCACACCGTAAGGGGGGATTTGCCGCCCCAATTGCGCATTACATTGTGTGAATTTGTAATTTTGATTAAACAGAGTCCCCCTGCCCCTAATTGAGTCCCCAACCCAAATAGAGGCCCTCGCCCGAATAGAGACCCACGCTCGAATAGAGACCCCGGGACTTATTTTTAAGCAACCAACCCTCCAGTCATTATTTGTAACCCTCCTCAAGGGCTTTATAAAAAAGTGGAGATTTATTAAAAAGGGGAGGGGGAGACTTTAATATATAGAGAGTACGGTACGGTTCTATTTTCCAAACTATGAAAAGTTAGGGATTCCCTAGAAGGTCTGGAACCCGGAATACCGACACCATAAACCCGGCTAACTGACACCGACCGAGCAAAAGTAGCGGATCACATTTGCGTGTGAGTCACTCTCGCGCAGGTGGGACACCTCGCGCTCCATGATCCGATGCAAGTCGTTGTCCGCGCTCAGCAGTGCCTGCACCCGCTTGACAGCAACGTCCCTCCCGTCGAATTGGCCCCTGCGGAGAGATTCGTGGTTGAATCGAGAAATAGAGGCCCGGGGCTTCTATTGGAGGAAATACGGTGTATGTATGCCTTATTGTGGTTGCCTTCATTCCCACTCCCGCCGTTCACCCATCCCAACCTTGTCTCCTCTCCGGGTACCCCGAACCAAAGGCCGAATGGTACGAATGTCGGACATAATAATATGTGCGAAATTCGACGACCCGAAAAACGAATTATCGAACCAATTAATGTACGACTTTCGGACACCCATTAGTCAAAACCACCCCCCCCCCTTCCCCTTAGACCGCTCCACGAATGTAGACCAACTTAAGACTTCTTTTTCGACCAATACCAATGAAATTGATATTGGTCGAAGCGCCTCGGTTACAGTCTACCCAAAAAATTCCATTCGGCATGGTTCGACCTTTGAATATTCGGTATGGAAATTGGTTCGACATTCAGACCGTTCGACCTTCTGTCTGGTAGCCGGTGGTGTGAAACAATTCGGGGGGAGAGGGATGATTCGTTGGGGGAACGGCAGAGGGACGAGTCCCGCCGGCGCCATAGGGGACGCAGGGATTGGTGTGGGGTAAGCCGCGAGCGAACGCACCGGTACACCACGGTGCCGTCGCAGCCGCGGCCAAGCACCGCGCGCGAGTCGTAGCGCAACTTTTCGTTGACGCGATGCCAACCGCCCAGCTGCATTGCCTGCTCCGTGTCCGTGGCGGTGTGCATGCTGCTGGCGCGACTGTGTGCGCTGCCGCGACTGTGCACGCTGCCACGGCTGCTGGACCAACTCGCGTCCCCGCCGGCGTCCGCCAGCGCCGTCGCAACGGATGAACTGGCACCGGCGCTGTCCGTGGTCAGCAGACGTTCCCGCTGTCGCGGCGGCTGTTGCACAACGCCGCCATGGTAGTTGTTACGCAAATACTATGAAAATTTAATGAATGACATGTACCCAACTATGTGTGTTATGCTTCCTATATTAAAGCCCACCTCTAATTAAGCCCCCCCCCCACCACATTAAGCCACCCCTGAAACAGAGCCTTTCTTTAGAAGGGTTTTATGTCCGGAAACATCCGGTCAGGTAAATAAAGCCCCTCCCCTAATAGAGGTGCCCTCCCCTTTGAGATATGCGACCCCTATAATTGAGAAGTAGAACCCCGGGGACTCTAATACAGGAATAAAGCGCTTTGGAATCTCCCTTCCCTTTGAGAGGATTGAACAATAAACTCCCTAATAGAGACCCCCTATGCCACCCATCTAATTGAGCCCCCTATTTGGAGGGAGGTAGGGTTGAGGAATAGAGCCCCCGGGGTTCCAATATAAGAATAAGGCATAACAGAGTTGCCCTTTAAACAATAGGCCCCTAAAAGATCCAATCTGCCCTTTAAGATATGCAACCCCTCTAACTGAGTCCCCCTCCCCCTATTGAGGGAGATGAAAAATAGAGCCCCGGGGGCTCTAATACAGGAATAAGGCGTAATGGAGATGCTCTCCCCTTTAAAAGGAGTTCTCATAATAGAAGAAAAAATTCTGGTTCGGATGGAGGGGGGGGGCGGCTACAGACCCCCGGCTAAGCCCTTGCCCCGGGAGAGGCTTTAATATAGGCCAATGGCATTGGGAGTGGTGCCGCGCGAGCTGTACCCGGAACAGGAAGTACACGAAGATGGCGAACACGACAACAAACAGCACAAGGAAGGAGCCAAGCATAATCACCACATCCTTGTGCCGAAGCATTGTTGTGTCAACATGGCTCTGCCGGTGCTGATCCGTGACGCCGCCGCGGACGGCAATTTTCGGCGGTTGTCCGCCGCCATGGGCACCGCCGCCGCCGTAATACGGCGCAAAGAAATGTTGTTGTCGTTGTTGTTGTTGGTCTAGGTCAACGGTGATTGCAGCGTGCTGAAAAATTGCTATTTTCTAATGACATTTGAGAGAGCACGAGAGAGTGCGCGAGAGGGAACGAGAAAGCGTGAGAGCGCGAGAGAGAGAGGGAGAGAGCGCGAGAAAGAGAGAAGGGAGAAAAGGAAAGAGAGCGAGAGAGAGTCAAAGAAAGAGCGAGAGAGAGAGCGCGAGAAAGAGAGAGAGAGAGAGAGAGAGAAAGGGAGAGGGGAGAAAAGGAAAGAGAGCGACAGAGAGCGAGAGAGAGTCAAAGAAAGAGCGAGAGAGAGAGCGCGAGAAAGAGAGAGAGAGAGAGAGAGAAAGGGAGAGAGAGTCTAGAGATTAATATCGGCCGCTTATGGGGCCTCAGTCTCGGGGGCCGGTCTCTCGGTATCGAACTTAAGTTTTAGGTCGACCGAGACTAATCTTGACTGTTTCGGTGCACCGTACCCTTTATTTCAGTGTTGGTATTTGCCAAATATCGATTGGTTGTATCGTGCCGAAATTCTTGGCAATATATTGGGTACAGAAATGTCAAACTCCCTAATTTTGTGCCATAAAAAAACGATTGATTGTGTGCCCCAGCGCACTTTTTGGCTGTTTTGGTGGCTTTGATGGCCCAACATTGGCACTGGGCGCACATCAATTGCAGGGTTCTGCACTGGAAATTCGTCAGGGTCATCCGGCAAAGTATGGTAGCCTAAAAATGAAAATATGTACATATATAAATATACCGTAATTCCTAAAATAGAGCCTCCCTCTGATGTAGAGCCCCCCCCCTGAAATAAAGCCTCCACCCCTTTTGAGATGGGTTGAAAATTAGAGATCCCAAGGATCCGATACCTCGTTAACAAACAAATACCTAAATTATTAGAAATACGCCCCAGGTTGGGCGGGAATGTGTACCAGTGATGCAAAGCCGAACCCGAACTTTTTTTCACACTGATGTGTACACACCGAGAAGCAAAAATTCGCCCTCCTCCGTGATCAGAGTGGTGCCCATCGTGAAGGTGTTCGGTGGCAGTGCGTGCCTTTTCCGTGCCGCCGGCGTTGGGGAAGTGTCACCCTTGGGGGACAAAAAAATAAATGTACGCATATATCGCAAAAACTCTAATAGAACCACCCCCCTCCTCCATTTGAACCCCCCTCCCCCCACTCTAATTGACTCAATGCCATCGAAAGGGTGTTTTGTGTCCTTAACCCATAATAGAACCGCCCCCCCTCCATTTGAACCCCCTCCCCCCACTCTAATTGACTCAATGCCATCGAAAGGGTGTTTTGTTTCAATTGACCCATACACTCGAGAGGATTGAAAACCCCCCACCATTTGAACCGTTACCCCTCTAATTGACCCCCGCCCCGTCAAAATAATATTGAAAAATGAAATCCCCGGGAATTTTCTCAGAGAAAACATGGGGCATATAACAAATTCACTTCGGTCGCCGCCCCCCACCATTT
Organism: Heterodera carotae; assembly: GCA_024500135.1. Lineage (NCBI taxonomy): Eukaryota > Metazoa > Nematoda > Chromadorea > Rhabditida > Heteroderidae > Heterodera > Heterodera carotae. Next base: position 6,860 of record JAKKIK010000147.1, read on the forward strand.
GAACCGTTACCCCTCTAATTGACCCCCCCCCGTCAAAATAATTTTGAAAAATGGAATCCCAGGGTATTTTATTAGAGAGGCATATAACAAATTCACTTCGGTGCCCTCCGGCTTTGGGCCCTCCAACAGCGGAGGTCCCAAATATTTTGGCGCATAAGTGTTGGTCCGCTCGTCCACATAGGCGGGCAACGCGTACAGTCCAGCCTGCGCGGATTCGCCCACATAAAGGGTCGGGATCAGTCGGTCCGGCAACTTGTCGGGATTGTGAATAAAAGTGTGCACGCCTCGGGGGATGACGGCATTCTGTCAAGCAAAAAAAATAAAATAATTAATTATCTTTTGTCATTAAATTCAAATTTTCCCATAGTGCAATTCCTATATTAGACCCCCCGGAGGGCCTATTTTATAACTTTCCTCAAAATGTGGGCTAATATAGGAAAATACCGATATTTTATATATTTTGTATAAAATTTTTTGCAAAGTTTTCGATTGATATAAATTTAAAAAATTTGTGGCAAAATTTAATGACAAAACTTTGGCCCGGCTACGTTTAGGGGACCGACCTTTGGAATACCAAATTCGTAATTAAGTGATAAGTCTTCACAAAAATGTATGTAATCAATCTCCATCATTTTTTCGAACATTTTTTGTCTGTTGATTGAAAGTCTCCCCATCCCGTCGCCTCCACACCTGCCGATCAGCAGGATGACGATGATGATGAATTTTTTTTTTTTGAATTCCTTTCTCCTCCCCCCATTTGCAAAACGCCGGGGGTGAAAACTAGAGAGAGGGAGGGAGGGAGTTAGTGAGAAAGAGAGAGAGAGAGTGAGAGAGAGAGTGAGAGAGAGAAATGGACGAGAGATAGAGCGAGACAAGGAGGGTAAGGGGAAAGAGTTAAGTGTGAGAGAGAGAGAGAGAGAGAAAGAGACGGATAAATAGAGAGGGTTAAGTGTGGGAGAGTGAGAAAGTTGAGTGTGGGAGAGTGAGCGTGAGAGAGAGAGAGAGAGAGAGAGAGAAAGATACGGATAAATAGAGAGGGTTAAGTGTGGGAGAGTGAGAAAGAGATGGATAAATAGAGAGAGTTGAGCGTGAGAGAGAGTGAGAAAGAGATGGATAAATAGAGAGAGTTGAGTGTGAGAGAGAGTGAGAAAGAGATGGATAAATAGAGAAGAGATGAATAAGTGGAGAGAATTGGAGTGTTAGAGGGAGAGTGAGAAAGAGATGGATAAATAGAGAGAGTTGAGTGTGAGAGAGAGAGTGAGAAAGAGATGGATAAACAGAGAAGAGTAAGAAAGAGACGGATAGAGGGCTGCTAGAGAGATGAATGGAGAGAGAGTGAGAGAGAGAGGAGAAGCATTTGTTTGATTTCTTCGCCCCTTCAAAATGCTTAATGATGTGGATCAGAGCAGATAAAATATGATGATGAGGAGACTGATCGGACGACGCGGGCTGGCAGCGGCAGCAATATGTGGTGGTAAGAGAGAGAGAGAGGGGTTGGGTGATTTGCTCGCTCTGCTGCCCTAAAAAACGACGCAATGAACGTTGCCCATTTGCCCCCGGGGGAATGAATGAAGAAAAAGCGAAAATTGAGAGGGCGGAACAGGGGGACAGGTGGAGGAGGAGAAGCCACCAAGGGATAAAGCCTAGCCCCCCGGCACTACTAATGTGCCCTCTACCCCCCCCCCCCCCCGGCGAAAGCCGCCGGCGAAACACGTAAGTGTCCAAATCCAAATCCCACCCTCTGGCCGGCCGGCAGTGCAAATCGATCGCAAATTTTAGGGGATTCCTTTTGTCTTAGATGAGTTCGATCTGATCATCTGTACTTGATGCGTGACTCTGATCAGCTGTAGCCAGTCACCCCCGAGGCAACGACCGACGAAAAGCAGAAACGCCGTCGGCGCCGGCACAACAAAACTATGGAGGAGGATGGGGATCGGCTGCAACAGGGTGAGTATAAAGTCGGGGATGCCGTAAAATTCGACATTTGGAAACCCGGCAACAGAAAACCCTGACAAAACTTGACATCCTGATTTGACATTCGGAAAATCCCAAATTGGTAAACCGGCCGGAAAATTCCCTAATTCCCGGGAACCGGACAGGCCATGGATGTTGGTTGTTAATCGGCTGTGGTTGGCGTTTATCCACCTCCGCTTCACCTCTAAAGCCATATCCCACCTTATCACTCATCCCCCGGCCGATCGAAATATCCTCGTCATTTTGATCTCATGTTACACAACCGTTTCGCTTCATCCCCCACATATATCCCCAGTTTTCAGAAGACGGAGATATTTTACTAGTAAAAGAATTGGCAAAATGGGCATCCCCAGCTGCTGGAGGGCATTGAACCCATAATAGAAGAACCAGGGAGGGGGGCAGATGCAATTATCATTTTTTGTTAAAATTAAAATCATCCTGAAAGTGGACCACCCAAACTTCAAAAAAAAATAATATAAATCGAATGAAGAAGAAAAAATTTGACGGGATTTTTTGTCTTTTTTGACGAAGCCGCCGCCTTCACTTTATCCGTCTTTTGAGAGAAAGCCCGACGGACAAATAGTGCTTATGCTTTTTGTCCTGACACGAACAAAAAAATCTCAATGAATAAAAGTGTAACTTAGCCCCCCCCCCCGGCGTATGGCCAGTAGAGATGGGAATTTTGAAAAAGTCAGATCAGGTTTTCGGAAATGGATCAGGACAGGACTTTTCAGGATTCGAATCTGCCCCCTCTCCCACCCCCCCCCCACATCGAAGGATTATTGAAAAATAAATGTCCCCGGGGCGTCTATTGGAGGAAAAACGGTCGAGTTTGGATTTTTTGAGAGAGAGAGAGAGAGAGAGATGAGGGAAATAAAAAGAGCAGGAGAGGGGGAAGAGATGATCACACTTTTGTCTCCTCCCCCCCCCGAACCGATCAGTGCATGGACGCATCTCCATCCAAGAGTATCGGTTTCATTTTTCATATTTTCTCTCATCCTTTCAAACTGATTTGTCCAACAAGTCACTTCGTCGGGACACTTTTTCATTTTTATGATTTTAAAAATAAATCAATATACTGGTTCAACGACAATAAGGCCCCCCCCGGAGGGTTTATTTTCGACCCCTCGGTAGGGGGGGGGGGTTCTATTTCAGTGACTCTATTCCGGAGTAGGGACCTATTTCCGGGGTGGGAGGTCCGTTTCCGGGTTGGACACAATTTGCAGGGGGTTAGTTCGAGGAAGGGGGGTTCTATTTCCAGGGGTTCTATTTCGGGGAGGGGGGGTTATTTCGGGCCATAAAATTTTCTATTTTCATCATCAAAAAAGGGACAGCCATTTTTAGAACCGAGCCAAATGATGACAGCAGCGAAGCAGGCAAATGGTGGCGGCAGATCACAGCAAAATCAGCCGGCAGATCACCACCAACCGCCATCATTAACCCCGGCGGCGCCGCCGCCAAATCAATCGCCAACCAATCGATGGTGGCCGTCGCCGCCGGCATCGACCAGCGGCGAGCAAAATGCCACCGGCGCCGGTGGCGTTGGAAGCGTCCAAAGTGGCAAACAGAAACGGTCGACGGCGGCAACGCCCAAAGTGTCAACGACTTCGTCAGGGACACCCAAATTTTCAACAAATGTGCCCGCCGGTGGTTGGCCCCCCAGGCTGCCAAAGCGGCGGACAATCAGCGAGCACAGTTCGTCCGGCGGGTCGGCAGGTGGCGGCGATGATCGTCGTCGCAACAAGTCCAAGCAGTCCAGCGGCAGCAGGGCCGGTACAACAACGTCGGGACTGAACCGGCTACCGCCAAAACGGACAACGTCGGAACTGCGCCGGGCTGTGTTGTTGGCAAACGCGGAACATTCCGCCCATCCAACGGATGGGCTCAAGGTGATCAATCAGACACGGAGACGGATGATCACAGAGTGTGTGAATTAGTGATGAAAACCCGGACCCGAAATTTTGGTCATGTGAATGATCAAATATGCATATAACTTTGATCACTGAACCAAACCTTAATCGGGTGCCGGATGAATGGCTCTCTCCGATGAAATCAGAAGAGTGACCAGATAATTAGCATAGTTGATCAATGAATGAAGTGATCAGATAATTAGCATAGTTGATCAATGAATCAATCGGCTTTTTAATCGATCCTATCGGATGGGCTAAGTGTGATCAGGGCTATAATCAATCAATAAGATGATTCAAACCCTAATCTGGCCAGATGAATAATGGCTATCAGATGGGCTCAGTGTGATCAGGGCTATAATCAATCAATAAGATGATTCAAACCCTAATCTGGCCAGATGAATAATGGCTATCGGATGGGCTCAGTGTGATCAGGGCTTTGATCAATCAATGGGATTGATCAAAGTCTTTCGTGCCGGACAAATGACTCTCATCCGGTCAGACAACTATGGGCACAAAGACCTTTGACCAATCAATGAATGATGCCAATGTCTAATCGGGTCAATAATGACTGGGGTTGGCTCTAAATGCCAGTTTTTGTCGTCATATAAGCATTTAGCCGCTTTTCCTCACTCCCCCCAAATTGCAGCCTCACGCGATGAGCGCATTCCGACGTCTTTCGCGTGCAGATTTTCCCTTCAAAAGAGCCAGTAAGTTAAGCCATGGCATTAAAAAAATGCCAAAATTAAAGGGACGGCGAGACGGCACTTTTGGCCAACTTTTTGGCGGCATAACTTTTTTCGGCCCCGCAAATTTTCCCCCATGAAAATTTAAATTTAAAAAAGTCAAGAGAAACATGTTTTTATGGGGTTTGGGGCTCGCTGGTCATGAATTCGGCATTTTGACCAGTTCCGACACGAAAATTCCGGGGTTCAAAATTTGACGAGAAATGATGTCAGACTCTTGATTCGGCATTTTGACCAGTTCCGACACGAAAATCCCGGGGTTCAAAATCGGGCGAAAAATGGGTGTCTGTCAGACTCCTGATCATCAGCGCGACCCGGTAAATCTCGTTAGAAAAACTGGTTTTTATGAATCCTGGAAATTTTGGATTTATTATCACTCAAAGTGCCAAAAACCAAAAAAAAAAAAATCGTGCCAGCTGTTATTGATTTTTTTTTTTGTGCAATTCCCCCTCTGCCGCTGATCACAGGTGATCGGATACACATGAACTCCGTGAAGCAGATCATGGAAAAGTTTGAACGGCACTCGACCATTCACGGCATTTGCCACGCATCGCTGGCGCCGAACAAACGCTGGAGGCGCTTTTGGTTAGCGGTAATGACTATGCTACAAATAGAATAGGGGGGTTGACTGAGGGGGTGCAATGGTAGAGAAAAAAATTTTTTTTTTGATCATTGTTAGTAGTCGCCTGATCAATCATCAAAATATCGATTGTTGATGATTTGATCAGTAATCACTGACCGGTCACAGTTCTGTCATGTTAATAAAAACACGCCCTCCATTTGAATCCCCCCTCCATTTAAGCGCCTGTCCTCCATTTGAACCCCTCCCCCTCCAATTGAACCCCATCCCTATTTATTTGAAGACCGCCCTCTGAACAAAAAGACACCCTTGAAATGGCATGAAAAATAGTAAGTCCTCCCTCGAGAGGGCATTGAAAAATAGAAGCCCCGGGACTTCTATTACAGGTCAAGAATTGAAGAAAAATTATCTTTTATTTTAAAGGTGTTCGCCGTATGCTTCATGATCCTTGTCATTCAAGTGATTTATTTGATCATCAAATTCTTTGGGTACCCAAAAACAGTTGATCTCGATGTGAGTGTCTCTTTCCCTAACTATTTCTCTCTCTCTCTCTCACACTCTGATCGATCAAACATTTATGCCCCCAAAATATGTACAGCTCAAATTCGAAAATGCGCCATTCCCCTCCGTTACGGTGTGCAATTTGAACCCGTACAAAGTGTCAGCGATTCAACGAGACAAATCAGTACAGGCAACGGTAAGTCCATTTGGCATAGAATTACCTAGGGTTGCTCGAGGGTAGGGGTTAGGAAGGGGATTGGAAAGGGGGATTAGCCGGATGATCCGGGCGCGTAGTGGGTATGGGGATCAGGGGAACGAAACGAGGGATCGAAACGGGAGATATTGAAACGGGGGATATCGAAAAGGGGAATATCCGGAGTGGGGGATCGGTTTGCGGGGGGTTGGGCCGGTAGATTGGAACGGGGGATTAGACCTGGGGATCGGGCACGTAGGGGATAAGGATCAGGAAATCGGCACGGGGGATATCGGAACGTGGGATAAACCAAAGTCCGTTATCGCCACATCACTTTCAGATGAACGCATTCCAAAACATTCTTGAAGAAACTGGCAGAAGTGAGGGCGTCGCGGCGGCAATTGCAAGCGCTTCAGGTAAAGCGCCAAAAGAAGCATAAATGATTCCGTCGTATTTCCGCTACTAGAGGCGCCCCATATTTGAAGCCCCCCTTCTCGAATAGAAGTACCCTATTGTTGGCTTTCTCCAATAAAAGCCCCCTGTATTTGCAGCCCCCCCTAATAGAAGTACCCTATTGTGCCTTTCTCCAATAGAAGCCCCCTGTATTTGAAGCCCAGAAGTACTCTATATTGCCTCTCTCGAGAAGGAAAGCACCCAACATATATTTGAAGTCCCCCCTCCCCGCTCGAGCGTTGAACAATAGAAACCCGGGGCTTCTGTTAGAGGAAATATGCTGTTTACATAAATTTAGCTGTCCGCCGGAAGCGAAGGCAATTGCAGAGGAAGGCGCGCGAGACAAAAAATTTTGCGCGACGGTATCTCCAAGTGTACGGTAGGATACAGTAAAAATATGTCAAAATAGTTTTTAAAATTCTGTGAAATTTTTGGAAAACCCGCAAATTTTAATTTTCGCATGTTAAGCCCAATGCTATTGTGAATTGTCACGTCTGTCGGCGGAACGACGACGGGGAAGGTCATCATATATCTATTCTAACACATAAATATGTTTTTTTTTCTCGACCCGACCCCAAATTAATTTCTCATTCTTTCCTCTAATACAACCCCCAGGGATTTAATTGAATTGCCCTCGAGGGGGGGAGGGGGGGTGGGGTCACTTAAAGAGAGGGGGTTCAATTGTAGAGGGGGTGTGGAGTTCAAATGCTGGGTCTTCAATTAGAGGGGTGTGGGATCATGGGGGTGAGGGTCAAGTGGATGGATGAAGAGGGGGGGGGTCTATTGTAAAAATACAGACTAAAATTGGTATGAATTCGGATTAATACGGACGAATTCGGACTAATACGGCATGAGTCTAAATGGGCGGCGGCGGCGGCATATCTGGGACTGAATTGGACACAACCCCAATTAAGCTGTTTCGCCGCCTACAAAGGCAATGTGTCGTTGAGCTTTGGGGTGGACAGCCAACTGCACAATTACCACCCGACCAAATGCTTGTGCCAGCTGGACTGGATCACGAAAACGTTGTGGCCATGCTTTCCACGTAAGCACAATATAAAAAAGTTTTTTTTCTATGGCATAATATCTATCTCAAATGCGTGAGGCGAAATGCGCAAGATTATGAATCACCCCATTTCCTCTAATACAAGCCCCGGGCATTCTCGAATGAGGAGCTTCTATTAAAGGGGAGGTCGAGGGGGGGGGGGCTGGACAATTTTTGAATCCTCCCCTCTTAGGTTGGGGGGGAGGGCTTCCATTTTCCATTAGGGGGGGAGGGCTTCCATTTTCCATTGGGAGGGGGGCTTCCATTAGAGGGTGTTTCTATTAGGTGAGGGGCTTCTATTAGGGAGGAAATACGGTGTTCTATTTTCCGCGAACACAGACAACACATGGAAGGAGCACATTTGCACTGAATGTGTTGACCAGCTTGGACATTGTCCGATGCGTTTCCCGGCCTATACCATGGCGACGACGACAGATGAACAAAATGTCAAAGCGACAGATGGACAAAATGCAGCTGCTGAGACAGATGAACAAAATGTCAAAGCGACAAATGAACGAAATGGTCGCAGTGGACAAACAGAAACAAACAGCAAAAACAACGACAAAAATAAAGACAACAATGGCAATATAAGAAAAGGCAACGGAAGGAGACGAAAAAATGGTGAAAAAATATAAAGCCTCGGCCAGGGATGGCATTAATGGGATCGGGGAAAGAACAAAAATTTCGGGCGCCGAGGCTTAACTAAGCCTACCTTAAATCAATGAAAAAAATGCGCCTAGCCTAACTAAAATAAATTTAAAAAAAAATTTTAATGGTTGAGTTGCAGAGCCTTCATCGTTGCCCGGACCACATCCCGGACAACAACATCCCGGAGAACAACAACCCGGAAAACGCCCCGGACAACATCCCGGACAACATCCCGGACAACAACCCGGACAACAAACCGGAAAACAACATCCCGGAGAACAACATCCCGGACAACAACAACCCGGAAAACGCCCCGGACAACAACCCGGACAACATCCCGGACAACAAGCCGGACAACAACCCGGACAACAACATCCCGGACAACGCCCCGGTGAACAACAGCAACACAAACCGGAACAACGGCGGCGACAAGTGGTCGACATGGTACAAAATTTGGAGGAGGGCATGGACCTGTGCATGTGCCATCCGGACTACAACCACTGTGTGCAGAACAACATCAACGGCGAAGTGCCGGAAGTGTTGCCCACCGGCGATTTGAACGCGTTGAATTTCATGCAAAATTTTGTCGACTCGCGCGACGATGAACAACAATGGCGCATGCGCACAACAACGACAACACAGGCACCAGACATTGTGCAAGCAATGGGATTTGAGGTGTGGGAATTGTGTTGAGACTTGGGCAAATGGCAAAATGCCAAGGGCAGAAAATAATGTTTTCTCTAATAGAACCCCCGGGTACTATAGGGAGAGATTTCTTTGTAGAGAAAGGGTAGGGGGCCGTTTTTTAATCAATACCCCCTAGAGAATGGGAGGGGGGCTTCTAAAAAAGGAGGTCAAATGAAGGGACTCTATAAGAGGAAGGAGTCAAATTGGGAGGGCAGAGTTTACCCTCGGGGATGATGGGGGCTCTATTAGAGGTGGAAGCCAAATTGTATATCGTTCAAGCATGGGATGAAGTGTGGATAGAATGCCAAATGGGGAAATGCCAAAAATAGAAACCGTGTTCCTGTAAATGAGCCCCCGATGTTTTATCTTACAATAGCCCCATGAGAAGGGGAGGGGCTTCTAAAAAAGGGGAGCTACAACCGTTGGAGGGGGTTCTATTAGAGGAAAAATAAAAAAAAATCTGAAAAATTTTGAAATTTCCAGGAGCTAAAAGATGAAATTGCAATCAAATCACGAGCACGCGAAAATTTGATGTATGCTGTGGAGGAGAAGCCCAAGGAGGAGCGCATTAAGCTGTCCCAACAAAAGGACGAGCTGATCCTGAAGTGCTCGTTCAATCAATACGATTGCAGCATCACAAAGTAATCCAATTCGAAAGGGAGGGAATGATCGTCTAGTTATCCCGTAGGATTTCGTGGATATCCGGAATAAACATATCCGGAGGGATTTAACATGATCGGGCAATTTGGTCCTGTGATTTTTGGAAAAAGTAACAGGATTAGGATTGAGGGCGACGGGATCATGAATTCTATTGAATGGAGTTTTCCAATCCGTTCCTGTCTTTTTGAAAACATCGGCCGATCGGATATCAAGGAAGAAAGCCCTGGGACTCCAATTTATCAAAGATATCCCCTCGAGGGGGAAAATGAGTGGACGAGGATTTCAAATGAGGAAAAAAGGGGGGAGGGGGCGTCAATTAGAGGAATACGACTAATACAGAGGGATATCAAAAAACAGCTAGCATATAAACCCTGGTTCTAGTTAATGATCAGGCATGGTAACATAATTGTACAAATGTTTTCAGGGACTTCAAATTGTTTTACGACCCGACATATGGAAATTGTAGGCTAAATTTGTTTACAATTGGCATTAAAAGCACACGCTGTTTGAGGCTATACTTTCAATTGGGACCGTGATGCTCACGTGACGGCACACAGAGCTGGTGCCAATTATGGTGAGTAGAGAAAATTATGGCACTTTTGACTCATTGTCATGAGGATTTAGGGGGATAATTGGGGTATTTTGATCCTTATTCTAATCAGGGCGCTTTGATTCACTGTCATGAGGATTTAGGGGGGATAATTGGGGATTTTTGATATTTAATGATCAAGGCGCTTTTGGCCGAGGATTTAGGGGATAATTGGGAGCTTTTGAAACTTAATGATCAAGGCGCTTTTGACTCACTGTCATGAGGATTTAGAGGGATAATTGGGGATTTGGAAAAAACTACAGGGCGCTTTTGACTCACTGTCAGGAAGATTTAAGTGGATAATTGGGGATTTGGAAAAAACTACAGGGCGCTTTTGACTCACTGTCAGGAAGATTTAAGTGGATAATTGGGGATTTCAATACTTACGGGGGATAGTTGGGGATTTTGAATTTACTGATCAGGGTGCTTTTGAGTCACTTATCAGTGGGATTTGGATTTTGCATTTACCGATCAGTGCGCTTTGAAATACATGGATCAGAGGATTTAGGGGGATAATTGTTTGTTAATTTGATCGAGGATTTTCTGAATAAGCTAATCACAGGGGATTTTTGAGGCTTACGCGTGATGCTTTATGCCAACGTGTCCGAGTATTTGCCCACATCAGAAGCGGTCGGATTTCGTATCACTGTTCACGACAAATGGACAGTGCCATTTGCTGACGCGTTTGGTTACAATGCACCGACGGGTTTCATGTATGGCAAAAAATTCCACGCATTGCTTGACATATGGTTTAAGAAAAAAAACCCCGGGGCTCTATTTTAGTGGGCGGGTCAAGGGGAAGGGGGGGGGCTCTATTCTAAGGGCGGGGCCAACCCTCCTCAAGGGGCGAAGGAGGCTGTATTTTAAGAAGGGGTTGCAATACATATAGGAGGGTGTGGGGCTTTAATTTAGGGGGAGGGGCTCTATTCTAAGGGAGGGCCAACCCTCTTGTAATACATATAGGAGGGGGTAGGGCTTTAATTTAGGGGGGGGGGATATATTCATTTATGTCCACACAAACGCATTCTCCGTTTTTAGGTCCTCATTCGGTGTGCGAATGGTAAGCTTTAGATAAGGGGGAGGGGGGCATTATTGGAGACCTAAAATCGCCATCCAAAATTCAATGATTTTTCCAAGAAAAAATTTTTTCGCCTCGAGCCACCGTACGGACATTGTAGCGAGGGAGGCGAGAACTCCGAGTCGTACATCTACAAGGGCTACAGCTATTCAATCGAGGGCTGTCACCGGAGTTGCACACAAAATGAAGTGATGGATCAACCAGGCACAAATCCTCTAATGAAGCCCATGGGCTTCTAATTTTCAATGAGGGCGTCTATTAGAGGGGGTGACTTCAAATTGGAGGGGGCGGCTTCAAACCGAGGGGGACTCTAAATTGGAGGGGGGCTTCAAATCGAGGGTGACTTCAAATTGGAGGGGGGCTTCAAATCGAGGGTGACTTCAAATCGGAGGAGGGGCTTCAAATCGAGGGGGACTCTAAATTAAAGGGGGCTTCAAATCGAGTAGGACTCCAAATTGGAGGAGGGCTTCATATCGAGGGGACTTCCAATTAAAGGGGGGGCTTCAAATCGAGGGGGGGGGGCTTCTTGAAATATAGAATTCCTCTCTCCCTATAGGTGATCCGCATTTGTGGCTGTGCGGATCCGCTCTACCCGGTGCCACAAAATGCTCACTCATGCAAAGGTTGGGTTTTTGATCAATTTAGTTAAAATCCATCTAATTGTGCCGTATTTTTTTGTTGATAGCTCCCCTAATAGGACCTCCGGGGGGGGGGTCTATTTGAAACCCAAAAGTTCGGAATTGTTGATCAAAAAATCGCAAAATTTTCTCCTTTTTTGTCATATTATCAGCCGGGATTGTTTTAAGTGGTCGACCCGGTGGCACGTGATTGCATCAAAAACACTTCACGAATGCTTGCCGATCTGATCGCGACCGGAGCACTGAAGGACTGCAAATGCCACCAACCGTGCAGGTGGCTCTAAATTAGCGCAGCGTATCCCTCTTTAATTGAATCCCCGGGCCTCTATTTCTCACTCATACCCCCTCGAGTGAAAGGGGGGCGGGGGAAGCGCGGTAGGCGGATCTTCATATTAGATGGGTGCAAGCCAGTATCCAGAAAAAATTTTCAGGAGGGGTGGGGATGATTTAAAAAGCAAATTTTTACCATTTCGGGAAGGGGGGGGGAAATCGGGCAAATTTTCCCAAATTTGCTTCCTTTTGCTGGAGAAAAAGTAAATTTTTCCCAGGGGGACTTCTTTTAGAGGGGGGGTCCTAGAATAGAAGCACCGGGCCTCTTATTTTCAATGTCCTGTCCCCGGGACGAGAGGGAGAGAGGGAGGTTTCTATTAGAGAGGGTTTAACCTTCGTAAGGGACTTCAAATTAAAAGGGGATTTCAATGAGGGTCTCCCGACGCCTCCCAAAAACAGAGAGACAGCATACGAAGTGACATACTCAGCCGCCCGATGGCCCAGTGGGACAACAAAATTGATGGAATGTGACAGCAGTGACAATTTGTGCATGGAAAAATATCGGACCAATGCAGGTAGGGCAAAGTCTGATCACTGGTGATTGCGAATAGGAATTTTGGACGATCAGCCCCTAGGGAAATGTCTGATCAGTGACCGGGTTTAGTGATGGTTCGGCTTAAGGCAAAGATCTGTCTGATCAGAGGTCGGAAATGTGATCAGGGCTTCGAAAAAGCGATGGTACTACTACCTCTTTGACTCTGATCAGTGATCGGAATTAGCGGTGGTGCTGCTTAAGGCAAAGATCTGGCTGACCAGAAGTGATTGGAAATGGTGATCAGGAATTTGAAAAAGCGATGGTGCTAGTTCCCCTTTGACTCTGATCAATGATATTCGATAGAAGGTCTGATCAATGATTAGAATTTTGAAACGCGGCGCTGCCATTTCTTCTCATCACAAACTGCTGATCAATGAAAGACTGATCATTATCAGAATTTTTTAAATTTTATCGATGGTGCCATTCTACCGCTAATGACATTGATCGATCTGATCAGTGACTGAGTTCCAAATTCTGACGATGGCGCTATTAGGCATGAAAGTGACTGATCAGTTATCAAAGTTCCAAAATTTAACGATGGCGCTATTATGCCCTAAGACACAGATAATCGAAGTGAAAGTGTCTGATCAGTGATCTGAACTTTTTAGCGATGGTCCAAGTGTTCTATGAGGAGCTGAACTACGAGACACTGTCAGAGAGCGTGGCGTACAGTATGACCAGTCTGTTTGCCGACCTCGGCGGTCTGACCGGACTTTGGATTGGCATTTCGGTGGTCAGCGTTTTGGAGGTGTTTCAGCTGATCTGGTTCTGCCTGGACTTCCGCCGGAGCAAAAAGTGACTGCGCCAGACGCATTATACATACCGTATTTGCTCTATTTGAAGACCCCCCTCCATTTGAAGACCACCCTCCAATTGAAGACCCGCCTAGACGAAGATTGAAAATAGAAGACTCCCCTCCATTTGAAGACCCCCCTCCAATTGAAGATCCCCTAGAAGGGGATTGAAAAATAGAAGACCCGGTTCTTCAATTAGAGGAAATACGGCATTTATAGGCAAAAGAGAGAGAGAGAGAGAGTCGAAAATTTTTGCTGAGATTAGCATAAATCCGGGATTCGACATCGCCCAATATATTTGGGAGTATTGCGGGATTGGATATCGCCCTAAAATGGAAACGGGATTGGGGAATATCAGTCGGGTTGGATATTGCACCCAATTGGGTGGAAGGAATATCAGTCGGGCTGGGTATCGCCCCAAAATTGGAAACCATATTCTCGAGCAGTACAAGGAAAGTGTAGACTTGGGACGGGATCAGCGAAATTCGAATCCAAAACAAAAAAACTGTTCGAGATTCTCGACCTTACAAAAAAAAAAAAAAATCCGTCAAAGAAAACAGCAACAACAAGTGGTAACAACTGTACAAAAGACTTCATCGGCCTCGTCATCCCTACAACGGGCATCAATGCGGTCACGAAAATCGACAAAATCATCGATGAAAGCCGGCGCCTCTTTGCCATGCGACATTGTGCCACCCGTTTCGGTGGTCATTCAGGTCGGATTAGGGGGGATGTTTCAAAGCCACCCATGATCGCGACAGATAAAACGCCTTCGGGGCAAAAATGCCGATGGGACAGGGGGTACCCCCGGAACATAATTCAATACAACTGATACGAATCCCATCGCGACAAAACGCATCCGATGCGAAAAACCCCCGGACAAACAAATCGGATATGCCGACTTCAAGCTACATACATCGAATTGATTTGAAAACTCACACAAACAAAAAAATTACGGCCACAAACAATTAGAAAAAGTGCCAATTTATGCCTTTAGGGGGGGGGGGGGACTCTTTTTCGTGGTGCAACTTTATACCGGGGGCACTATTTCAGAAGGGTGGCTTTATTACGGGATGGGGACCTTTTTCTTGGGGTGGCTTTATTGCGGGTGCTTTATTTCAGAGTGGTGGCTTTATTACGAGGTGAGGGCCTTTCTCTTGGGGTGCCTTTATTACGGGGTGAGGGCCTTTTTCTTGAAGTGGCTTTATTACGGGATGGGGGCCTTTTTCTTGGGGTGGCTTTATTACGGGGGGGGGGCTCAATTCTATGTAGAGAGGTTTTAGAAAATACGGTATGCTTAAGGAAGAGACGGACGAAGATGAACCGCCCCCGCCGGCGACGACGGCAAAGAGTCGTAGCAGCAGCAGAAGCAGCAGTCCGTCGCCAAAGTATAGCACCGGACGCTATTTGGCACCGGGCGAAGACTTGCCGTGCACATGCTTGTACGGACAGCGTGGCCAAATTGTGTTCATGAAGCCGTTGTGCCCGTTCCATGGGTTGGGAAATTTTAATTTTTTGGAAAAAACACATTTAAGTCTTGGCGACAGCAAAGATGAGGTCAAGAAAGAAAAGAATTTACAGAAATACAGGGTTAGAGAAAAAATCAGACAGACAGAGTTTCAGGTTAGAGAAAAACAGTGGTCCGGAACCCGGACTGGGAAATATCGACGGGACATTTTGTCGATGGGAAATTTTGTCGACGGGATTTTTGTCGGTTGGACATTTTGTCGGTGGGAAATTTTGTCGACGGAACATTTTGTCAAACGGCCGTGCGGCATTCGCACTGCTAATCGATACATATATCCCCGCCCATGTCCGTGCAGGTACATGGTCCGCAGATGCAGCAGCATTTACAGCAGCAACGACGAGGAGGCGGCGGATGACGGGGAGCGGCCCCCGCGGCACGCAAAAGGCGAGGAGGGAAGCGGCAACGAGTCGCGCACCAGCACAACATCATCAACATCGTCGTCGTCGTCCAACGCGGAGAAGACGGCGGCGCGTAACGCCGGAGGGCGCGGCGGAGGCGACAACGCGGGAGAGGGAGGCGGCAAACGCAGCGATGGCGCAGTGCCGGCGGTTTCGCGCAGCGGCGTCAGTGACGCGGCAGCGGAGAGGAGGCCACTACGACCACCGGCGACGACGGCACCCGGCGCGGGTGCCGCCGCCGATCTGAGCGACTATGACCAACTCGCGTGAGAGATGCGTGAAGGCCTGCCGAACCCATGGGATAAAGCATGCTTCATCGTTGATCCCCCCCCCCCGCCACCAGATTGTGTTAACACTCACAATGATCAAACCCAATCTCACGCGCGCACATACACACACATTTTTTCAATTTTTTTTTATGGATAAATGAAAATGTTTTTTAAAATGGCTATGTTGTACTAGTTATAGCCCTGGGGGTTTATTTTAGGAAAAAGCCTCTGTTTTTCATCTGACACAGATTGTGCGTGTCAGAGAAATTCTTGGATGGCCTCAGGCAATTGGTATGGCACCATGGCCAATGCACCATGGCCAAGGCACCATGGCCAATGGACCATGGCAAATGCACCATGGTACTAGGCACCATGGTCAAGGAATCATGGACAATGGACCATGTCCAATGCACCATGGCCAAGGCACCATGGCCAATGCACCATGACCAAGGAATCATGGCCAATACACCATGGTCAAGGAAGGCACCATGGCCAAGGCACGCCTATTTGTGTGCCTGCAGCGACTCAAATTTGCCCGAAGCGTGCCGGATTCCTGAAATCCGCGGCTTTATCCCTAGTCACCCGCCACACCTGTGCCAATGTGTCAAATGACTCCTGGCCAATGGTGGTACTGGGCAATTTGTGCATGCCATCACCCTTCAGCAAGTACATGTTGACAATCACCTGTCGGTGGGAGGCACTTACAAATAGGATGCTAATTTGTCACCAAAATATGATTAAAATGGCACAAAATCATCCGATAAAAATGCCATTTTTAGGGGATTATTATTATTTTTTTGAAAAAATATATTTACGGATCCAAAATATATCGAAATAAATCCCCAAAAAATCATATATTTAAAAATGAATTTTGTCACAAAAATATGATTAAAATGGCACCAAATCATCCGATAAAAATGCCATTTTTAGGGGATTATTATTATTTTTTTGAAAAAATATATTTACGGATCCAAAATCTTTTTGCCAAAGCGCAGTGCCACCCTCCTTGTCCAGCGTTAACAGACGACCATCCGCAGAGCTGGTGAAGTGCTGAAGCGGATATTTGTCGTCCGCTGCAAAAAATTATTGGCAATTAAATTTTTTTTTAAATCAAAAAATGGCAATTTAATTAAAAAATAACCAAAAAGATGGCATTAAATTTAACTAAAAAAGTTAGGCAATTAATTCATCAAAGTCTTACAATGCTACAGGTGTTCATTCTGATTTTTTCACCCTATTGTTTATTTTTAGCCTATTTTCCCCGATAAATTCAATTTAAAAATTTTTAAATTTTCTAAATGGCGCCAAAACCGCCCAAAATTGCCCCTGCCTCTACAATAGAAGTTGGCCATCCCCGAGGGAAAGCCCTGGGGCTTCTATTAGAGAAAATACGGTATTTTTAAATCTGGGATCCGTCCGCGATTTCTAAAAATAGCGTTATCCGTCAGTATCATCGACAATCCATGGATATCAGCGAATTGTCCGTATTTGGGGGGATTTTACTACGACGACGACGACGACGCACCGGGCAACAAATGCGACGTGTAGTCCACAAAGTTGGCATTCCAATGCCTGCCCTGGCGCTTGGTGTCCACCATTTGGATGTGGTACTCCGTCTTGCCGATGTGCACCGCGTTCGGCATGTTGGCCGGACACACGGAGCTGGCCGACGGCAATGGCATGCCGAACGTGTTGCTGCGCTCGCCAGTCTCTGAACCGGGCGGGATGATTGCCCGGATGGATTCCGGGTTAATTCCAGGGACCCGGAACGCGTCAAGCAAAATAGGGAGAATGTTCGACTTTTTCCTCGG
Organism: Heterodera carotae; assembly: GCA_024500135.1. Taxonomy (NCBI): domain Eukaryota; kingdom Metazoa; phylum Nematoda; class Chromadorea; order Rhabditida; family Heteroderidae; genus Heterodera; species Heterodera carotae. The sequence goes on from JAKKIK010000147.1 coordinate 24,224, forward strand.
ACAAACATTTTAGGGACCCGGAACGCGCGCCTAATTTGCTTTGCCAATTCCGACTTTTTCGCCCAAGGGCAACTTTTTCGACAAAATCGAACAAGTTGCAGACAACTGAAAACCTTAGGACAGTGCGATTCGCAGACCTGGGTTGATTGAAATCCACACATCCTTTTTGCTGCCTGAAAATTCGGCAAAAATTATTGTTTGGATTGGTCGCAGTCTTTAACAAAAAAGTAGGCCTTTACGGCCAAAAATCGAAACCCGGAAAACCGTACCAACGGGTTGGTTGGTGGGGTCGAACAACCACCGGCCCTTACCAAGACGGGACCGTGCCCTGGCCGGTACCATGGGATTAATGACCACCTGCCGATGTGGATTAAACAACACGGGGTAGTTTAACCCTGGGTTATCCAACCCACCGATTTTGCTACCAGCCCTGCCGGTGTTAAACACCGAAATTTGGCACCCCAGGGGACAACAAACAAAAAAAAATGGAAATTTGGCACCCCAGGGGACAACAAACAAAAAAAAATGGAAATTTAGCGCCCCAGGGGACAACAACGACGCAAAACATGCCTGCATAGAACACGCCGTCACTGCTGCGGCATGGTGACGCGTGTACCAATTTGGGGATGGTGAACGGCAATTTGGACAGTCGGCCCTCAACCACCAAATACAATTGGCCGTCCTGTGGGTTTGTGATGAAGGTGAAGCCGCGCTGGATGCTCACCGGGGACGACAACAGTGGACCTTGAAGAAGCAACAAATAAACGGACTCGGTCATTAGAGTCCCCCCCCCCCAATAGAGTCCCAGAGCAAGTTATTGGACCATAACTTTTTTCTTTGTTGACCAATTGCCAAAAACTTGGTATCTTTCGAAAGCTCAATGTATTTAGAATCAATGCTTAAGCAGAATCTAAGCGATTAATCGGCATTTAAAAAAATTGCAGTTTTTCAAATGCGAAAAATTCAGACTTTTCATGGACTTTATTTCATAACTTTTTTTAGCGTGGTTTAATCGCTTAGATTCTGCTTAAACATTAATTCTAAATACATAGAGCTTTCGAATGATACCAATTTTTTGGAAATTGGTCAACAAAGAAAAAAGTTATGGTCCAATAACTTGCTCTGGGACTCTAGTGGGGGAACTCTAATGACCCTCCCCCATAAATAAATGTCCCCGACAAATTTGGCCGTCCCCGGAACCCTGTCCCCGGAATTCGGGGGGAAAACAACAGTAATGACAAAGACAAGAAAAAAAAACAGAATTCCCCGACAAATTTGGCCGTCCCCGAACAAGTCCCCGAAGCACTGAGCCTATTCAAATTTTTAGAATTATGGCCCAAAAGACATGCTATTATTTTTCTTGAAATGCCCTTAAAATGCAGGGATCAGAGAGAATTTATGCCGGAGGGCATCCATTTGGCATTAAATTTCGGCAATTAAGGCGCCGAGCAGACATTTTGATGGTCCGTGAAAAAGCCCGGTCATTTACGCCAACCGGCGGAATTGCCGAGGACAAAATGTGCCGGGAGCGCAGACATTTCGTCGGGGAAAAATATGCCACGCCGGAGGCGCAGTCATTGTGGTGATCAGGGAAAATGCCTGGCCATTAGCGCCAGCAGAGGTGCCAGGAAACCGAAAGTGCCAAAGGCAAAAAAAAAAATGTCGGCCCGCCGCCCGAGGGCGCAGATATTTAATCTGGGAAATGAACCGACCTAAAATGACCCCCGAGGGGCAGCGATTTTATGCCAGCAAAAAAAAAACCTTCACGGAAGCGCCATTTGTGTGCCCCGGTGTTCGCGTCAATGGCATTCATGTAGCCGTCGATGGTCGACACGAGCAGCAAAGTGTCTGCCGCTGCCGGACGTTGCGCCACTTTGTCCGTCGGATAAATGTTGGGCAGCTAAAAACCAGAAATGCCCGGTAGCGTAAAATGCAACAAAATTTGCGGTGGATTTTATAGGGCGAAGGCACGACCAAAAATCACCCACTAAAGTTGGGCTAAACAAAAATGCCAAAAAAATGCCCCCGGTGAAAATGGTCTGGCACTTTTCAGTTAGGGCCAGCCTTAGGGCCTCACAACTTTTTTCTGACTTTATAGCAGTAGGGCTAAAACCCTACCCAGGAGGGTTAAGAAGACCCGATCCCGACATTTCAGGGCCTCTTTCCTGCGAATCCGGGGACATTTCGGTATGGGCCAAATTTAGGGCATAAAATAAATTGTACAATTTTGGTAACATTCGAAAGCCACATTTTTTTGTTGTTCGATCAATCGGGGTTATAGGTCAAATTTATGGATTTGTTTGACCCACAATGACTGCACATAAAAGAGCCCCAATTTTTAGCCCTCCGGGGGCACCGAACCACCCGACAAATACCAAACCCTACAATTTTATTAAGCCATTTTTGGGAAAAAATATTTTACGGGAAAAGCATTGGTTCAACTCCGAGGGCATCGGACCGCCCCGACCAATGCCAAAACGTACAATTTTGTTAAGCCATTTTTGCGACAAAAAAATATTTCGAAAAAGCATTGATCGTCCTCCGATCGATCGATGGATATGGTATATCCTAGATAATGGATTTAGCCCTCTCCCCCATAATAAATGCACATAATAAAAGGGCGCCACCGTTGGCGAGATGGTTGTTGTTGGCGCTGTCGTTGGTGTCCATGACAAAACATTTGGCGGCGGCTGAACAATGAAAAAGAGGGAGAGGACAAGCTGAAGCCATGCTGCCAACAGCATATTTCACATTATTATATGAAGCAGATGTGAAAGCGCGCAAGCAAAATATAAAATTTTTGTCTGAAAAAAGTGCAAAATAATTGCCAGTGGCATTTTTCAAAAAAAGGATAATGGCTAATGACATAATTTGGCGTATATTAGCAATTAAAAATTATCAATTGACTCAGGTAGATTGGCATATATTAGCAATTAAAAATCATCATTTGACTAAAGTATAAATGTGATGGAGATGAATAAATTTTGGGATTTGATGAGGGCATTTTCCCCATAATTGCCGACGGCATTTTCTAAAATATGCCAAAAAATGGATAATGGCAGAATTTGGCATATATTAGCAATTAAAAATCATCAATTGAAAAAGTAGAAATGTGGTGAAGATGAATAACTTTTGGGATTTGATGAAGGCATTTGCCATAATTGCCGGCGGCACTTTTCAGCGGGGCAATTTTAAATGCCAAAAAAATTGATGATGCTAAATGCCCAGAATTTTCTGGCATTTTATTAAAATCAATCGACAGATTAAATAGCGTTGGGGCTGAGATCAATAATAAGCTAGGGAATTTGTTGCACCAATTCTAAGGCTTTTCCTCAAATATTTAAACCATTTTGCTTGTTAAACCCAAATTTGGCGTTTTGCTGCCTTAGGGCAAAAATAAAAAAGATGCCATGTTGGAATTTTGAATGATCAGTGGGCTTGGATTTTTGAAAACCCAACTTTTTGTGGGATTTCACCAATAATTTTCGCACTAATCCCGCAATTTAAAAATCCCTAAATTTGTTTGACCAATCTTATTTGGCGGTTGTTGCCTTAAATTGTATTTGAAAAATAAAGACGACGACATGGGCCACGTTGAATTTTCGCAGTAATAATCAATTATCGCATAAACCCAATTTTGTAAATTCATCAAAGTATTAGTCAGGCATTTTTTAATTTATTTATTATTAAGTGTAATTTATTCAAAAAAGAATTTCAAAGTGAAAAAATTGTGGAATATGATAATTGGGCAGCATTTCCAACAGAGCGCCACTGTCGGCACATAAAGACACTTACTTATGTGTAGAGATCGGACAATCGGATCAACCAATTAATTGATCAGTATATTGATATTGAAAATTTTTTGATCCTTCGTCTGTTTTTTTAAAACCAATTAATTGATTAATTTATGGACTCAATTACTTGATTTTATTGGTCAATTAATTGTTTTGTCAGATCTCTACATACAAGTTGTTTGTTTATGAAACAACGAATGTCATAAAAATAATGGCACGAATTGAAAAGGTACCTATTAAATTTAATTAAATAAATTTAAGAAGGGTCTTACATTTTCCGCCCCTTACTACCACGATTAAAAAAAATTTTGTCAAAAAATTTAGTCCGCTTCTGTGGCGAATCAATTTCGGCAGTCATTTTTAACGTAAAGAAAGAGAGAGAGAGACAAAGGAAAAAAATATGCTAAATAAATCAGCAAAAAAACCCGCAGAAATGGGGAAACTTTTTTGTACGGATGCCTGGGGGGGGGGGGGCAAAAGAGCAGTCGGAGCGGAAAACGGCGTAAAAAGAGGTGGAAAGTCACAAGTTAAATATGTTAATTAAATAAGTGGCCTATAAAAATGCAAATCAACAACTCTGCTTCGTCTTCGTCGTCCATCCTATTTTTTCTTCAGCACAATTGCCACACGCGAGGGTATGTAAACGCACAGGTGGTTTTTGCGTCCGGCATACCTGGGGGGAGGCGGGAAATAAACAAATTTTAAAAAATAATAATAATCTAAAGAATTCTACCCCTCAGCAAATGTGTGATAGCACTGGTCCGCCTTCAGCCGGTTGTGCCCTCCAAAATCAGGCGAATCGCTGTTCAGTGCCAGGCAATAGCTAAAAAAAATGAAAAAATTTATGTTAGCCCCTGTTTTCTTCCGGGAAGAGGGGGGGGGGTGCTGGAGAAATGTGTGGTCTGAAAAAAATGCCCCCGACCTAAGTTTTGGACCAAAACTTTTTGGTTGGTGAACCAATCTCTCGATTTCTACAATCTAACAATAAGTATCATTTCAAAGCTCTGTGTGTTTGAATGGTTAAGCAAAAGCTAAACGACAAAGCAAAAAAATTTTTGTTAACTCTAGGCAAAGTTATGGCTTATAATTTACAAAAAAATTAAAGAAATCATGAAATTTTCACCCAACCCTATCAGCAGTAGCAGTAACACTTACACTCCAGACATTTCAACACCAATTTTGTAGTCACTGAAACTTTTGTGCGGATGAAAGTTCAGGATGAACACCAGGCCGGCCCGCTCAAATGCCACCAGTTTGTCACCGTCATGCTTCCAGGACACATAGGCCTGGGAACACAATGTTACCAGTATTTTTGGCGTAATGCCAGCATATTTACCGGTCCGTGGCTCAAAAACTCGGCCTCCATTTCCAGTTCGTTCATTGCACGATCCCAGGCATTCAAATATTTGTAGCGAAGGGTTTCGTCCTGTGGAGTGGTTTTATTTGCGACAAAATTGGTGAAATTTTTTTTTTTGTGAAAATGGCATACAGAAAAAAAAATTTTTTGTCATTAAGCCCAGAATTTTTTTCGAGACCCGCCCCCCTAGTGGTTCTGGACAGAAGAATCGACCGATTTATGTTCGACAAAAAATTGATAAATAACCCAAAAATACGAAAAGGTTGAAATGCATTGACCCCTTCGAAAGTAACTGAAATAAAAACAGCCGATCCACCGCACTCAAAATAATCACTCACATCCGCCAGGTTCCATTGACGACGGCAATAGTGGTAGGACTGATTGTTGCCCTCGCGCGGGAAGTCCAACCATTCCGGATGGCCAAATTCGTTGCCTGACATTCATTAGCGAATTGTTAATTTGTGGCAGACTCGAAACCGGACGACATTTAACCAGGTCATCCAATAGATAGCCAAGTTGGGGGGTTTTTTTTACCCATAAAATTGAGCCAGGCCTCGCCGCCAAGTCCGTAGGTGATCAAACGGATCATTTTATGCAGTGCAATGCCGCGGTCAATGATCGGCGTCAGCGGGCAGTTAATGTCGGACATGCAGTCGTACATCTCTGAAAATTCCAATTTTTCTTCATTTTTTTCTATTTTCTAAATTTTCGTCACGGTCGGTTAGCCAAACCGAAACCAACCTTTTCGGCCAAAAACAAAGGCAAAAAAAAACCAGCCGAAAGGGAGGCCACAGTCAAGCAAAAATCATAACCACAGGGGTCGAAAATTCTGTCTAAGCGAAAACCGGGATCTTCCTGGACTGAAACCGTTTTTTTTACGCTATCCTTCCCCCTATACCTTTGTCCATCAGCCAAAATGCGATTGTTTTGTCGCCCACAAGTGCCTGATCATGCGACTCCGCATAGGCCACATTGTTTTCGCCGTAGCGCCTGTTCTCCAGCGTGCGCACAACGTTCTCAATGGGCCACTGCTCGTCACTGACATGCTTCAACATTTTGATCCAAACGTCCGGACTAAAACAAAACAAAAAAAATTTAGCTTCGTCAAATTGATAATTTCATTTTTTTGGGGTAACTAAAGTCAGTTTGGCCTAATACAGACAGATTAAGATGGGCCGATCTCATCAAATTCTGATCAGGAGGAGGATATCCTCAAAAACCTAAGCCATCCAAACCGATCAGATTCCAAAAGAAAAAAAAAAATCCTTACATTGCCATTGCGAGTCGATAGTCAAAGCCTTGGCCTCCCTCCGCAACGGGACGACAAAGTGCCGGCATTCCGCTCACTTCCTCCGCAATTGTAATCACATCCGGATAGTACTGTGTGGATATATGCCGTAACACTCGAATAAAACCCCATGGGAGTCAAGTTTTAAATTCGGTGCAAATCCGGACCCCCCAAAAAAATCAGAATTCGGTTAAATCCCTATTTTTGTCTAATATAACTCCAATTGAATACTTACGGTATGCAAAACATGGTTGGCCAACATCAAGTACACAATGGACTCGGTGTCCGCATTCAGTCCAAAGTAGTCATCATAATTGCTTGGGGCATCGCCTAATTGAGAGATAATTTATTGCAACGAAAAGCATTTAAAAAACAAAAATATACTGCACAAATGGTACACTTACTGATCAGATGAGAATGGAAAAGCATTGAGGAGACGCCGTCAAAGCGAAAGCCTTGGAGGAAAATGTTTTTTACAAAAAAAAAAAAAGCCTAAAAGACCGACCATCGAAGCCATACTCGTCCATCCACCAGCACAAATTGGACAACAAAAAGCGCAACGTCTCGATTCTATTTTATGATATTGATTTTTTGAACATAAAAAATAACACAATAATAATAATAATCCCAAACAACGCACTGATTATAGTTGAACAGACGTGAATCCCACTGGGTGTGATAGCCACGCACATTGTCATGGAAATAGCTGTAGAAAAAGTAGGGAGACGAATGTTAGGGCTACAAGGACGGGGAGGATTTGTAAAAAATTGATCACCCCCCCCCCCCCCAATTAAGTCCCTCCGGCATTGGTATCCCCGAAAAATGAATTACCGAAAATTTAAAAATTTCGAGACTCCATCAACTCGGAAAAGTGGTGGGCAAAAATAGGGGACCAATTGATTACGAAATGTATAAATCTCCTAAAGCTTTTTGGTGATGATTAGAAAAATAGAGAATTAAAAAAAATTCCGGAATCAAAATGGTAGGAAATCCCTCGGAGAACTTCACCCCAGCGTTAAACCCAAAACCCACCCGGCATTTGTGCCGTCCCATTGGTTAAGCCCGTCCGCCACATTTTTGGACGCATGCGAATGCACAACATCGAGCAGCACGGTAATTCCCAACTGATGAGCACGGTCAACAACATATTTGAGTTCGTCAGGAGTGCCAAAACGACTGGAAAGATTTCAGGAAATTTTTAAGTCTGAAAAATTGGCTCCAAAAAAAAGTTTTTTTTTGAAATTATGCCGAGGGTAAGTAAGAAACCTCGAGGCAGCAAAAAAGCTGGTGACCTGGTAACCAAACGAGGCGTAATATGCATGTTCCATGACTGCCATCAACTGCAAGCATTTTTGGTGCAAAAAGTCAAAAAATGCGCCGCCAAACCAACGGCACCCACCACAAACCTGGATGGCATTGTACCCTGAAAAACTTGAATATTGTTAACCAATTAATTCGAAATTCCGGGTCACATTCCCTGACATATATGCATGTATAAGATATACAAGAAACACACCTTGTCGCTTCACCCGGGGAAGCACAGTGTCCGCAAAGTCGCGGTACGTATTCAACTTGGGCTCCTGGCTGGAAATGCCAACATGGGTCTCATAAATTCGCAACGACTTTGGCCGTCTTGGACGCTTGTGTGCCGTTTTGAGCACATATTTGTCAGGCGGGTTGTAAAATTCCTGAAAATATTTTGTTATAACACATTTATAACCAGTTCTGCAGTCAACTTTGGTCAAAAATAGTATTTTCGACAATGTTCGAATTTGATGGATCCTGGGTTCTTCAATGAAGCAAAGGTGTGAAATTCGTGATAGGCGACCCCAAAACCCGAATAAAAACATGTTTAAAATGCGCTGACAATGAATTTAAACTCGGGTTTGTAATTTTCCAACCCCCGAATACGAATATAATTTAAAAAATGAAATCTGCCATTTAAATCTTTTCGAATTCGCCAGAAAAAAACAACAAAATCTACTGTTTGAATTAAATTAGGAATTTATAAACCTGATGAAAAACAATGCTATCCTTTGCGCATGTTACATAATTGGCCCATGGCGAGAGTTTATGATGGAATTGGCCGTCCTTTTTGACCGCCACTTTGAGGACGGAACCGTGCTGAATTGGGCACGAGCCGTCCGCCTTTGCCGGAATGGTCAGGCGCCATTTGCCAAAGCCACAGCTTTCGTATTGGTGCGAACCAGTGTCCCAATTATCTGACAAGTTAACAATTAGAAGGCATAAGGAATTATTTTAACCGAAAACCAAATTTTGTCCGAAAATTTAGAAAAATCCGAATCTGAAAAAAAAATTACAAATTGTCTAAAAAAGAGGTCGGATTCGAATATTGCAAAAAAAAACTTACTAAAATCGCCAACCAGGGACATGCCCTCCGCACCGGGCGCCCATTCCAAACATTGGATGGAATTGTCCTCCAAAATGTGCGTTCCGTAAACTTTGTAACTCTGCGCAAATTCTCTGAGTCCTCCGCACTAAATGGAAAAAAAATTGAGTAAGATTTACACACAATAAACTTATGAAATTTTCGGGTTAAAAACATTAAATTTTTCGAGTTAAATTAGTAGCATAGGCAATATGCAAAATTTTCCAATTTATGTATATGTATCAAGTGTTAAATTGCAACCTTTTCTTCAATAAAATTCAGCTTATGACGAAACTCGTTGAAACGACGACAAATTTCCTTTTCGTGCGGCTTCAGCCACGGGTCAATTTTAAGCAAATTTTCTAAGCAAGGCGGCTGGTAAACAGGCGCAGCTTGGGCGGACATTTCTTTTCGCATAAAAAATTTATTTAGTTTTTTTTTAGTATAACTTAAAAAAACACAAAACTACGGGTCAAGTGAAAATTAATTTGAATTCGTGTAGAAATATGTAAAGTTTGGCGTTATGAATTTTTTTTTCTGGAGCCAATCCGTATATAAGTGTCAATCCTGAAAAAACCTCATTCATTCAAATTCCATTTGCAAACTCTTAACCCGTACAGGCTTTCAAATTGCTCAACAAATTAATTTTAGACCCCAAATCTTAATTCTGACCTCTTTTCAAAAATTTTCGGTCCGATCCCTGGGTTATTGATAGATTTTGTCACTCATTCGCTTTAAAGGTAAAAGTAAATATTTTGTAAATAGAAATAATCACGGCTATTGTCTTTTAGATATTTTATTTTAGTTAAATCAGCACTTATGAAAATTTTTTTTAAAATCCTGAATCCTGACCAAAAAATGGCAATCAGGATCAGGATCCTGAAAAATCAGGATTCGAATCCTGAAATCCTGATCCTGATTTTTTCCGAAATCCTGATCCTGATCCTGATTTTTTCAAAATTCCGATCTCTAAAAATGATTATAAGAAATGTAAGGACCCGTAGAAAATGAGACATTTTTATACGTGGTTTTTGCTTGAATTTGTTGGTTCGTTTTTTCAATTTTTGAAAAATTTGTGATTGTTGCGTATATAAGGAGGCCTTTGTCTTCAGATTTTTTCATTTTTTACTTTCATTTTTTTAATTCCAATTTTATATGTCATACCTTTCAATTTTAAAATTTAGAGACATTAATCCGCGTCTACGCATCTCCCGCCCAATACAACAACAAACAACAACAACGACTTCGTGACAATGTCTTTGCGACGCATCAAACAGGTGGCACACAAATTGAAAATTGTGCCATAATCGGATAAAACCAAAAATGCCCTCCCTTTTTTTTTTGTTGCAGGAACTCAAGGACTTGCAGAAGGACCCTGTCGTCAATTGCACTGCCAAGCCGATCGACGAAGCAAACCTGTACAAATGGAAGGCCACGCTCCAGGGACCGCCCGATTCGCCGTACGAAGGCGGCACCTTTCATCTGACTGTGACCTTCCCTTCCGAATACCCGTTCAAACCGCCGCTCGTCAAATTCGACACGCCCATCTACCATCCGAACATTGACGCGCATGGAGGCATTTGTCTGGACATTCTGAAGACACAGCAGTGGGCTCCGTCGTTGACCATCACCAAAGGTGGGACGGGGGTACACCGCCGCGCAACGACAAAACCCCAACACTCGTACTGGTCGAACTCGTTGAACCCCCGACTCGTACATATTTTGCACGCGCGAGTGCAGACAGTGAATGGTTAGACATTAGAGGCTGCAGCACGAGTCGGGGTTGAACAAGTTCGACCAGTACGAGTAACACATGTTTTCAGTGATTTAATGGGCGGCTCTGATCACGAATCTGACATTGATCATTCAACCAATTTTTCCGAACCCCGGATCCCCGAACTCGAACACACAATTTATAATCTGACTGCTTCTCTGCCTTTTCAGTCTTGCTTTCGATCTCGTCGCTGATCTGTGACCCGAACCCGGACAGTGCGTTGGTGCATGAGAGCGCGTACCAGTACAAAAATGACCGTGCCAAGTACAACGAGGTCGCGCGTGAGTGGACCAAGAAACATGCGATGTGATCAGCGGGAGATGGCAAAACGCGCCGCCGGACGACTTGTGATTTGATTGATGTACATATATATATATTATGGTGTATCACTCACTGTGTTTGTATATGTGTCTATGGGTAAAAACCCGACCATTTAATTGTAACATAAGTATTATATATGTCTGATCACCGATTATTTCGCCAGTTTTTGTATTGTCTGATCACAGTCATTTCATCAAATGTATTGTAACATATGTGGTATATGTCTGATCACCGATTTATTTCGTCCATCGTTTGTATTGTCTGATCAGTGATCACTAGTCATTTCATCAAATGTGAACCTGTTGTAACTTTGCTTGTACATAACTCATTTGCCATTAAACTATTACCGTTGGTTCGAGAATTGATGACACATTTTAAAAAGTTAAAAAACTTCATGTTTTTCATAAATAGTCGGGCCCAGGGGTCCAAATTATTGCCAAACTTTCTTTCGCCAAATGACCACAAAACCAAAATGTCTAAATCTTTATCTACACTATTTCTTATTGTTGGCGCTCCGGTTAATAATTAGAATTTCTAACTTAGAAAGTCAAAAAACATGCCAAAAATGAGATCCGAAAATTTGAAAAATCCTATCTCGAGTTCCAATGAATTCCCTAACAAATACATACATATACATATGTAGGGGAGACCGGTCAAAATACCTAATGTTCGAACTTAACGAAGGCTTATATGTTTAAAATAGAGTTCAGCGGGACCAGGACTAGTCCCGGTTTTTTTACTCGGGATTAAAATGGCCCCGGTCCCGTCTTTTCTACCGGACTTCACAGACTAGTCCCGGTTTTTTGACCGGGACTAAAATGGTCCCGGTTTTTGTGGAAAATCCCGGACCCGCTGAACCCTAGTTGTTCAATGTCTAAATGCTGCTGACTTTTGGCTCATACAGTGCAAGATAATTCTAAAAATGATGAGGGTGGTTGGATTCGAGTGTATTTTTTTTTTTTGCAATATTGATCATTTTAGAAATATCAAACATCCGACTCCAATAACCTAAAACCACTTATAGGTTCCTCATGCGTTGAAAACGCTAAATCAACACCAAAAAAAAAAAATCGATGGAAAATGTTTAAATCGTCCATTTAAAAAGTCGTAAAAATTGGTAAGAAATGAACAAAAATCAGCCCAGCATATTTTGGTATCAATCGAAAGCTCAACGAGACAAATCGATTTAAACCATGTTTAACAATCTGTGAATTTCGAATCTCGAATGTTGAACCCATAAAGTTCTCTCGAAAATGTTTCATTTCTTTTATTAAGTATTTGTATGATTTAAGCGAAAATTCCTATTTATTAAATTTCTATGTGCCCTTGCCTTTTAATTTTGCTCATTTCATTGCTTGTTTTGTTGCTATTTATCGTCAAAATTTTCCGTTTAACCAATTTCGGCGTTTTCTTGCGCATTCGTGATGGCATTAGGAGTGGAAAGCCATTAATTGCTGCACTTTTCCGGGTAAAAATTTGCATATTTTTGTCTAAAATTTTGTCATATTATAGGTTGACACTGATTCTCAAAGACATGGTGGAGAGCTTGTTGCCGAAGTTTTGAAGGTCTTTTACAAACTAATTTTTTTTAAACTGGAAATTTCAAAGAATTTTTCGACAAAAAGAAACTCATCCAATTCATATATCCCAAGTTCGAAAATTAATTTAGGCTCATGGCGTTAGCGAACTTTTTACGCTGTGCGGCGGACATATTTCTCCTATTTTGGTCGCTTGCGAACAGCTTGGTACGCCCATTAAATAATAATGTATTGCGGGTGCAAACCTAAAAAATGGTCGGGAAATTAATGGTTGATTATGATTAAAAAAAAAATTTACTTTGAAAAATTCAGGTATCCGTATTCTGGACACTCGACACGAGGCGAGCGCTGTGTTTGCTGCAGATGCGGCCGCGCGACTGCGCCAAGACATTGGGGTGGCCGCTGTGACTGCTGGACCGGGTCAGTTGATCCATGCAAATTTTTTCGTTTTTTTTGAAAAACTGACGCCATTTTCACCCATTTAGGGATCACCAACACTGTGACGGCGTTAAAAAACGCTCAAATGGCCGAGTCGCCGGTGCTTTTGTTGGGCGGTGCGTCACCGTCACTGTTGAAGGGACGCGGTGCATTGCAGGTTGGATTGAAATTTCGAAAAAAATTATAGGCCCTAGGCTTGGAATTTCGAGAGAAAAAAGAGCTAAATTTTGCAACATTCAGGACATTGACCAGCAGACACTGCTCCGTTCTCTATGCAAATTCACTGGCCGCATGACTTCCGTTCGCCAAATTGTGCCGACTATTCGGTAACAAAATTTTTTTTCTATTTACTTCCATTTTTTTTTGCCAGAAATGCCATTGCTATCGCCAAATCTGGCACACCAGGACCCGTGTTTGTTGAGCTGCCAATTGACGTTCTGTACCCATACAAAATGGTGGAGCGCGAAGCTGGCCTCAGCAAGGAACCCAAGGGGTTGACCAAGGCGAGGGTTTTTGACGATTATTTTTTGGAAGGCCTAAAAATTCCTTTAAAAATTTGTCAACAATTTAGATTAAGAAAGTTTTGTCCCGAATCCCCATCCCATTATAAATTTTTTCGTTTCTTTATAGAAGCTGCTTGACACATTTGTGCGTGCGCACATTGCCAGAACGTTCAGCGACGCGTGGCTTCCCCAACCGTTGCTGCCTCTGCCCGTGCAAATTCCGCTCCCATCCCAGGCCCAAATTGAACGCTTAGCTGAGCTGGTGGGGCTATCAAGTTTTTTATATTAAGCTCCCCATTTTAAGAATTTCTGGCAAAAGTAAAAAAAATCATTTTATGTAAGGTGCGTTCGGCTGATCGCCCGCTGTTGTTGATCGGCAGTCAAGCAATGTCACCGCCGGTGAAAGCATCGGAACTGGCACGGATTGTTGAGGTGTAAGAAATGGCCGACTTTATTTTATGTGTACATATTTCCAAATTAGGCTCTTCGCATTCCGGTCTACCTTGGCGGAATGTCGCGCGGCTTGTTGGGTGCCGATTCGGCCATTCAAATGCGTCAGGAGCGCAAGACGGCGTTGCGTGAAGCGGACCTGGTCATCCTGGCAGGTTTCTTTCTTGTTAGTGCCACGATTTACTGCATTTCTTGGGCCTCCTTTCCCGACTCGACACATAATCTGGTCTTTGACTCGATATTTGATCCAGCGATTCTTGACCTGAAATATGATCCGGTCCCCGACCCGACATATGGTTCCTGATCCGAATCTTGTACAGGTGCCGTGTGCGACTTCCGTCTAGGCTATGGACGAGTGCTTTCACCAAAGTGCCGCGTGGTTACCATCAACCGGAACAAGCAACAAATGCTCAAGGTGTGATTTTTGACACCGTATTGGAACCTTTCTAAAAAGTTTTTTTGTGACTGTTGCAGAACCACGGCGTGTTCTGGCGCAGTGTGCTGGCCATCCAAGCGGACGTTGCCTCAACGCTTGTGCAACTGCAGCAGCTGTTGACCACCGACCGCCCGCGTGGCGACGCCATCGGCGCCTCATCGGCAGAAGACGTGTGGTTGTCCACTTTGCGCATGCGAGAGGCGGAAACGGAGGCGCGCAACGCGGCCAAAGCGGCGCAACATTCGACAGCCGACGGGCGGCTGAATCCGTTGCGGTTGCTCAACTGCCTGAACAGCGTGTTGCCCCAAAATGCCATCCTGGTAGCGGACGGTGGCGACTTTGTTGGCAGCGCGGCGTACATTGTGCAGCCTCGCGCACCGCTCCAGTGGCTGGACCCGGGCGCGTTTGGCACGCTTGGTGTCGGTGCAGGATTTGCGCTTGGTGCCAAGGCAGTGCGCCCGGACTGTCCGGTGCTCATCCTTTACGGGGACGGCGCTTGCGGGTAAATTGATACAGGGGTGGTCTTAATAAATTCGAATTGGGTTCCGCCACCCAAACCAAATTTACACTATGAATTTGAATTGGACCTCTCGAACTTCGAATACATTATACATTTGGTCATGTTTGGCGATCTTATATGCATTTTAAATGCCAACAAATTATTTTTTTCACAGTTTTTCTCTGATGGACATTGACTCGTTGGTTCGCCATCGTTTGCCCGTTGTTGCACTGATTGGCAACGACGCGAGTTGGGCCCAAATTGCGCGTGATCAGTTGCCTTGGTTCAACTCGGCCGTTGGCTGTGAGCTTTCTGTATGCAACAGCCCTTTTTTCTATTCCTCTCACCTCATTATTACTAGAGAACGGAATTTAAAAAAAAACGATCGGGAATTTGACCGGGGTTAGGACCCCGTTCCAGATCCCTTTTCGGGGAAAAAGAACACAGAGGAATGATGAGCGAGATGCGGTAAATCCCCGCCGGGTTCCTCCTTCCGGTCTCTAAATTACTACGGCATCTTATTTACCGATTCCCTCATTTGTCAGATTGAACCCATGAAGTTCCAGAAAAAAGTGTCAGAATTCCGATCACATCCCCCACTGTTTTTTCAGTACTCTAACTATGACGAGGTGGGCATTGCGCTTGGCGCTCGGGGCGTACGCCTTGCGGAACCAATTGGGGACAGCGAATTGTGCAACCGACTGGCGCACGCGTTGGCACAGTGCGTCGCTGCGGAAGCAGCAGGCGGCGGCGGTGGTGGTCAGTCGACGGTGATCAACGCGGTGATCGGACGGACCAATTTTCGCGAGGGAAGCATCAGTGTGTGATCAGAGGAAGAGAGTAAAAGAGAGAGAACGGGACACAGAGACCAACAGAATCTTATACCTTTGACATTGATTGACCAATTGTGATTTTGTTTTACTACATTTATAACTTAAACAAAGATTTTATTAAATTATTGTTACATAATCAATACAAAG
The DNA here is from genome assembly GCA_024500135.1 of Heterodera carotae. NCBI lineage: Eukaryota > Metazoa > Nematoda > Chromadorea > Rhabditida > Heteroderidae > Heterodera > Heterodera carotae. The sequence continues at coordinate 39,991 of JAKKIK010000147.1, forward strand.
AAAAATTGCTAAAAACACGTTTCTAATGGTTTTGGCACTGATCAGTGATCACGAATCCATCATCTGTTTCGCCAAATTTCGTTTCCCGGATATTTCAAAAATTGTTGTCTTAATCATTTAAAAGCACAAAATACTAAATGCACGAATACAACAACATAATGGCCTTTCCGTTTTTTTGATATTTAGGACATTTTTTCCCCGTTATTTTAAGAAATGGATACCGGATTTGGGATTCCGAGCCCCATTTTCTAAATCCCTTTCCAAAATAAGCACATTTTAAAATGAATGTGTTCGGAATGAGTAGGGTGTCCTAAGGATACATTTGGGTCTGGAGGGATTTGGTTTAAATCGGTAATACACCGAAGATTGCACTTGCACTTGCAGAAGACTACTATAGTCGGCCCAGACGCAGTTGACCACTAAATTTGAATTTTACTCTTTTGAAACAGTATGCCAAAAAATTGTTGACAGAAAAATTTCATTTTTAGTGTCGGATCGGGCGTGCATTTTGGATGCTTTGGTCTCATTTCTAATTTTTTCATTTTTGTTCTTGGGCATAAATCATAACGTAACTAAAAAAATTCTTTTACACCGATCCTCCCTGGGTCAATTTTTTTGACCAAGCCTGGACCACCTTTTCCTTAAAAATCGTGTCAAGGCCTGGGTTCACCCACTGTCAAGTATAATTATGGAATTGCTCAGAATCAGCGACGACCTCGAAAAGCCCTATATTATAAAAAAAATTTTGAAAATTTGCGCCTTTTTTTATTTTTTTACCCTTTTTTTAGTTATAATTCGTCTACAAAATTACAGCGACCAGTAGACATTTGCGCTTAACCTGCGTGACATAATCCCTCCCTTCAACAACATATGGCTGATCTGTGCGGAACTCCAATGCGTCCGTCGGACAGCTGGTTTTTGTTTTTCATTTATCCCCTAATTTTCAACAAAAAATAGCGATGAATTTTTTTTAAATTCACCAATTTTTAGGTCATCCACCGAAGTTCGAAGTCTCCAGCACACGCACATGTGTAAGTTTGGTGTAGAATATCAAGCCAAAAAATGGATAGAAAGGAAAGTATTTGGTGGTGGGCCTAAAAATTTTTGTGGGGTTTTCTAATTGCATAAAATATCCAAATTTATTTGACTTTTTCAGGGACGATCACCGGGTTCAGTCAGTGTGAGGCGCGTTATCTGGAAGCGTCCGTTCGGATCAAAGACACCACGGTTTGCAATCACATTTTTATTAATATTCAATATTTTTCCAAGAGAACCTACCCCGCCATAAAAAACCACGAAAAAAAATTAATTTCCATTTTTTTTTGCGCCGGAATATTCCAAAAATCCGATAACTTTTATTGGGAAAGATTGCATATTTATTCATGACACATTCACACTCCCTCATCTTATTGGTATTCAGCGTTCGCCCAGCGGCTGCTCGTCGCAGCCCAACTTGCTGGTTGGCACCGCGGGTGGCGGCGGTAGCGCCGCGGACAATGCCAACTATTTGTCATTCAAAATTCGTCTCCATCCCCAGGGTAACAAGGAGTCGAACAAGGACTTCTGCTTCTTCCAGGTGATTATGTTTTTTTAAATATCGAACCCGAATTCTCAAAATTTTGTTCGAAAAAAAAACCCGTGGTCAACTTCTGTGTTTTTCAAAGTGCTGGTACCAAGTCCAATGCTTCGGTTATCCCTGTATTTTTCCCAATAATTTTCTTTTTTAAACACAGGTGTTCTCCTGCGCCAATGTCAAATTCAAGGCCAAATTTTCGGTGTACAACACGCGCAACGAGGAAGTGCCGGCCACGGTGTACACCGGCACTCAGCAGGCAAGCCAAAATCGCGATTTCTTCTTGGTCTCCGCTAGGTCACGGATCTCGATCCCCTAAAAAACTTCCTCCAGACCCAAATCTTGGTTACGTTTTTCTGACCGTGCCGCGGCCTCCAATGAAGTCGGGGATTTGAGGACATTGGCGAGAATAAATCATTTTATCTTATCAAATTTTTTAAATTATTTATTTATGTTTGTTTGTTTTTCATTCCCATTTATGCGCATTTATAGTTGAACGGCTACTTTGAGTACATTCGTCGCGATTTGCTCATCAACCACATCATGCCACCGGACGAAATCCAGCTGTTGCTCAACCTGACCATTGTGTCCGACACCGTCACCAGGAACAGCCAGACAACCATCGCCCAGTCCATGCCGGAGCCGCGTCCGTCAGAGGTGTGTGTGATTTCAAGCCCCCCCCCCCTCCTCTCTTCCAAAATAATTTGATTTTTTTTTTTGTTCATTTTGGCTTTACCACGAAATCACAATGGGAATTTAATCGCAAAATTCTTAAAAAACAAAATCTTACTATTTTTTTGTCGGATTTTTCACAGAACGCCTTTCTTTTTAATTCGTTGTTTCTTATCTCATTAAAAAAAATTTTAATTTAGTTGGCCAAGGACTTGGAGACGATGTTTGGCGAAAACAGGCAATTTTTTGACTTTTGGAATCATTAACAAAGTACAGAAAATGATTTATATTCACTCCCCACTTTACGCAAGTGGAAAAAAATACAGAAACGAATCCAGTAAAATTAAACTGGATCGGATTGTACAATTAAAAATCAAGAGAAACCGAAATTGCCCATTTTTGTTGAGGAATATTTATTTTATTTTTTTGACATGGTTTTAATCTTATCCGGGTCAAAATGCCTAATCCGGCTTACCGTGAGTCCGCCATCAACAAGCACAATTAAATCTTTACATTTTTTTAATCCCCCAATTTTAGGCATACAGATTTCACCATCATTTGCCGTGGCGTCAGCGATGCCAAGGACAAGCAGCGGGTGCTGATGGCGCACAAGATCGTGCTGGCTGCCCGCTCGCCGGTGTTCAGCGCAATGCTGGAGCCGCACACGGAGGAGGCACAGAAGTCGGAGGTGCACTATGAGGACATCGATTTTGAGGTGCGAGCGGGAGGGCTACACAAGTTTGAAAGACCAAAAACCCGCCACATTCGGGTCAGGGTTCGGGTTTCAATGTATGCGCGTTCAAAAAACTTACTACAGGCAGGCTGTGCCCATACCTCAATATTTTTTTTCGAGCCTTTCGGGTCAGGGTTCGGGTTTCAATGTATGCGCGTTAGAAAACTTACTACAGGCAGGCAGAGTTTTTTGGCCACCATTTTTACCTCAATGTTTTTTTTCGAGCCCTGTATAGCTTCATTTTATTTTGTTTTTTGCAGGTCATGCGCGAGATGTTGTTCTACATGTACAGCGGTCGATCGCCGTTGCTGCAGCAAATGGCGCTCGACTTGCTGGCAGTTGCTGATCGTTTCCAACTGATTGGACTCAAAGAAATGGCTGACCAGGTGAGACTTACACATTCAAATTGATTCATTTTGCCATTATGTGGAATGAATTTTTGATTCAAATGCAAAAAAAAAATCCTTTAAAGGTTCTCCGTGCCGGACTTTCCGCCGACAATGTCTGCCGTAATTTGGTGCTGGCCGACATGCATAACGCACTGGACTTGAAGACGGACGCGTTGCGCTTCATTGCCCAATACTCCAACAATGTCATCATGGTATACAAAATAGACTTTTTAGGTTCGGTGTAGACCAGGTCCGGTTTTTTTTTGGTAGATCCGTTTGTCATCCTCCGATTTTTTATAGAAACCTAAAAAACCCTTTGTTTCTAGACCGACGGCTGGGCCGACATGGTCAAGGAGCATCCACGGCTTGTCACTGAAGTGGTTGCTGCAATGTCTCAGGAACAGTCGCGACTCTGTAAGTGTTTTTTTTTTGCGTATGGGCCTGTCTGTCGTCGGTTCAAGTCGGGTTTGGATTATCAAAACCCGCCAAGCCGGGCTAAGCCCAAATCCCTGTACCGGTCCCATCCCTGCTTGTCCTCTCGTTTATTAACATTGTTTTTCTTGCAGCAAACGGTAGCTCGGGTAACGGTGGCGCCGGCGGTTGTATCGGAGGTGGCATCGGCAATGTCAGCGGGCCCGAACCGTCGGCGAAACGGTGAGCAATTTTTAATGGCTCTTTTTTAAAAATCCTTCATCGTCTGCCAGAGCCTCCCCCAGACCCGGACAATATCGTATTTTCTTAATATAACCACACACTAAAAAAACTGGATTTTCAAAAAAAAAAATCCCCGTATTTCAGACCCGAAGATCCGCATAATGTGTTGGCTTATCCCTGCATTAAATCCAAATTCTGGGTCCCTCATTTAATCCTACCGCCCCAAAAAATAGAAAAAGATCATTTATTCAGCACGCGATATGACTGCTGAACTGAACCGGCCACACTGCAAACTTCCCAGGACGGACAGCGCCGCACCAATTCATATGACCCCCTAATTTGCTGCACTGTTCTATCTATGTCTGTCATCCATCATTTTTCAGTTTTTTCTATTGTCTGTGTGTGTTCATGTTCCGTTTGACGATATTTTTTGAGACGAATAATTATTTACGTGATGATTACATTTTTGCTTTTTTAATTTGAATGCGTGCAACATAAAGAAAATTTCCTCTAATTGCTTTTTGGGAAAATTTGCCAATTCCCCCCCCCCCTCCGAAAATTTTTTTCTTGTTACGGGCTTGCCAGAGGTTTGTTTTCCCAAAAACCACGAGGCCAGGTTGCCTGGCCTGACGATCTCTACTTGTTGGGTGGGTAGGCCACTAAGCCCTTTACACCTGCTGCTGTCGTTCATCATTCATTTGAGCATTTCATTTTTTTATGTGTTCCTCCCCCACCCTGTGGAAATCGATTCGTCAACGCCGGCAAGCGCTGGTGGTGGTCTGTGCCTTAGGCGGGCGGGCGCGTGCGTACGCGCTGTCTGCTAAAAGTCCATGCGCTCTTTGTGCTTTGTGTACGTCATCCAAGCATGCATGCATCGCTGGCGGCGGCGACGACGACTCACGGCGAAAGGACGACGAAAGAAAGGCGAAATACAATTAGAAAGTCAGAAAAAATAATACCCCCCCCCCTGAGGCGAAATGCCGAAAAAATTTTTGATCTTGGCGGACCGTTTCAGCATAATGGACTTTCAATTTTGACATTTTTTTTCGACCAATATTCGAACTGGTTCGGGGCGAATGAACCGACGGTGGCAGAAGAGTATGGAGGGCATCATACAGCAGGAAAAAAGTGGGGTATTTCATTTGGGCGGTGAGAGATAAATCGACGATGAAGGGAGACAATTAATGATTGAATGATAATGATGGATTGATTGATAAAGGATGGGCGGGCGGGGAGATAAAATCCAATACTCGTAGCACTTTTTAGAGCAAATCTTTTTGTCTCTCTTCTCTCATAAACAAACACTATTTCGTTTTTACCTGTTTCTATGTGTTTACTACATAAAAGTACGAGTCGTCGTCGGCGCTTCGTACGGCGGGGCGGAGGAACGGAACGGCGGAGAGTTTGGCGTATCCACTTTTAGTAATGCCTTTGCTGAACCATCGGTTAAATTAGGCGGCGAACACATGGATTCTCTCAATTTGGGATTTCTGTCCTATAAAAAATCGGGGAACTGGACAGTTCCGGACCGCCAGTTCCGGACCGCCGGTTCGGACCGCCAGTTCCGGACCAAGCCAGTTCCGGACCGCCAGTTCCGGACCGCCGTTTCCGGACCGCCAACTCCGGACCGCTTGAAAAGGGACATTTCCGGACCAAACTTTTATTATCGAAATTTAATTTTTTTTAAAACAAAATTTTGGAAAAACAAGGCCTAAGGTAGGCTTAGGTCTAATATTTCAACTTCGATTTTTTTCCCTCAACTCATTTCTAGAGGTATTTTGAGGCGCTGAACACGAATCGGACCTTCTATTTGACCTGTTCCGAACCCCTAACCCTAAATTCGAACAAATAATCCG
>JAKKIK010000148.1:0-45862 GCA_024500135.1 Heterodera carotae
CAAAACCCCTCAATAGGTTGGGCCATCTCACCGCCAGACCAAGCCAATACCTTTTGGCTTGGGTGACGTCACTACAGTAACCGGCGGAAAAGTCTCCCCTAACTACTGCTTCCGCAGAAGTTAAGCGGTTAATCCACTCTCAAAAAAAGTAAAAAGACGAGACATACAATACAAAAATACACAGTATCATTTGAGTGAACTTCGTCCAATAATTTGAATTCTTGTCATTATGTATATTGGATAAAATTTTTTTTGAAAAACTGTAATTTAAATTTGATAACCACGATGACGAGTTATCCACGCTCTGGACGACTTTTTGGTGTAGCTTTTGTCATTTTGGCTTATTGTTAGACTCGTCTTGCTCTGGGGCTGATTCCCTTCTTTTGTAACCCACGCTTAAAGCCTTAGCGTTGTTTATTTTACTTGATTTATGTTAACCAAAATTTATGTTAAGTAAACTGGTGTTATCAACAAAAAACTCAATCAACAAATCTGCTCCTTTTCTGGTTAACGAAACTTTTTCTCCTTTTTTTCTGCACTCTATTCTTTTTCAACACTCCATTTATTTTATTTTGTTAAAACAAATACTCTGTTCAGCTATTATTTCTAATAAAACAACAAATAAATATTTTGCTGCTTTGGCCTCGGATTTTGATTTGGTTTGTTACTTCACAGCTTCAACGACTTCGTCAACAGCCAATGCCAAAGACAAAGGTTTACACTAATTGAAAGAACAAATTTACTTTGCCATCATAGAAAAAACGCACTGCAAAGCGAAGGGTCGAGTTCACATCACAGCCGGAGATTTACGAAATAACGCCACTTACGGACAAGCCATTAGGAGTGAAGAGACTGCCGCCGGAATGCCGGCCGAGAGACCATACAGAGCAAGATTTGGAATCTCCCGAGAACGGAGTACTTCAGAGTTCGAATGGGCAGGAACAATTGCAAAATGAAGTGGAGATAGTCGATGATTCCACTAACAGCTTGTCCGATATTACGTTGTCTGTTACGAAACCACCTCCGAAAAAGGAGGGTCTTTCCAGAAGGGCCAAAGTGTTTGGAATGCCGAAGTTTGACTTGGTCAGATTGTTGTGGACTTTATGTATCAATGAAATAGTGTGGTCGACTTTAGAGTGAAGGCAATGGAACTGAGCAGCCGTCCCAAAATCTCAAAGTTGCGCAGGTAAAACTCAATTAATTTGAGAAAACGAACTCGTCGGACATACTTGTTCATGCTGTTATACAATGATTGTAATAATTTTAAGAGAAAATCAATGGAGGACGATTCGCTATTGAATCCCAGTGAATTGAACGCAATCAAAAGCGGCGCTTTGGTGAGAGCAAAAGCCACTTCTCAGCTGTGGAGTTCTCTCTTCTGCCCCCAAAACAAAGAGGCTATTTTTGCAACGGATGCTTATTCTAAACTCAATTCATGGCTTCTATTGTGGATGGAAAGGCTGCAGAAAAGGCAACGGATTGAGGGAGAAAATGGGCGGAAAGGGAAGAAAAGACGGACAGACGGAGGGGATGACGACGAAGATGATGATGACGAATGTTATGAGGAAAGTTCTGAAGAACCGCCAGACAATCCTGCGATTTTATCTGGGCCAACAGGATGCGGAAAAACAGCAATGGTTCTACAAAAGAAGGCAATTAGTACAACAAAATGTTCCCCATGTTAAGGTTTATTGTGCTGCAAAGAATAACGCATTCCAAGTGCTTGAAATTCCACCATATGAGAAGCGTGACAAGCAATTTTTGGAACAAAAACTGTCAGGGGCATCTGATACGTACAATGTACTGTGAATTTATACAAATGCATGTTCGATTATGTGGAATTTCTGTTTAGATGAAAGTGGGAGGAAAAACACCGGACATTCGCGATTTGTTTAATCCGAAACGTAATTCGCCGACAGCTCTGAAGAGGAAAATATCCATCGGGTTCACATTGATTCTGATAGACGAGGTCACCTTTCAAAAGGCATCTCCAAATATTCAAATAATCTTTTAGTGTGATATTCAATATTCGGCCGACACTCATTTTTGGTCAACATTAAAACAAATTTGCGCCAATTCACTGGTACCAATTGTGCTCACTTGCAACGATTACGAAATTGTTCGGAGGAATATGCTGAACAGAGAGCCAACTTTGGACACGTATTTCTCCATTTGTGTCGACGAATTTCCCTCATTTCAATCCTTCTATTCTTATCTTCGGGTACACTTTGGTTCCAATTCATTTATTAAAAAAATACTTTTTTAGCGATGGCTCATTGGCTTCACCGGCAAAGGCAAACTCAATGACCCTACTCGTTTGCGTACCCTTTTCAACCAAAAGCACGGCGACTTTCGTGCCATTCTGAACGCGTTGCAATTCGATCGCCACTTCCTGCTCGCAATTGATGAAAGAACGAATGACGACCAGAAGCAACTCGACTTCAAGCAGTGTGTGCTCCAAGCAAAGCTTGTTGCGTCGGTTGACTCTATTTGTGGAAAAACCAACGCGATCTCATGGCGGGCAAAACAAATGGCCGATTTGGATTATAGAAGGGAAAGACTCTCTGGAGACTGGACAACGAATGTTGTGGAAATGGACGCAATTCGTACAGAACTTTTGAGTTTGTTGCACGTTGATGGGTAATTTTTTTCATTCATTCATATGGCTGTTTTCCGCTATTAAGTGCTCCTCAAATGGTAAAGCCAAACAGTGCAGTCAGTTGCGCTGCCCTCCATCGGTCTTATCCCGACATGATTTACGCTACCCGCGAGACGAGCATGGACTATTTGCCATGTCTCCAAATGATCGACAAATTTGCTTCTTGCAGCGGTCGCCGGCCATTGCACCCGTTCGAGACCGTGGACACTGAAATGGGCAGAAAAATAGACGAATCACATAAGCTGCAGTATTTTCTGGAGGATTACTGCCTAATCTCTTCTTCATGATCATCCCCAATGATTGTTATTGCAAAACAGTGATATTATTCCCATTAATTTCGGTTTCTTTCGTCGCACCCATTCGTTGCTTTCTTTTTGCAGTGTATGTATGATGATCGGTTGCCATTTCTTCATTGTGTTGTCTTTGCCTTTTTTGTTTGCATTGTTTGTCTTTATTGCACCCCTCACTTTTAATTTGTTTTATTTATTTAATCAAAATATGTATAAACATTGAAAGAGTCTATCATGAACTGTCAATGGGCAGTTTGTAATCAGAAAAAAATTTTAAACTGAAATTTCATAAAATATATACGTTGTTTGGGAGGTTTTGATGGTCGCTTAGGTTCTCAATTAAACAAAACGGAGAATCTCACAATCATATCATCGTCCGTCCGTTTTCAGATCCCTCCCGTCCTCCTAGAGCAGCTTCAGCTCGTCAATCTTTACCTTTACTGGCTTCATCACTTCAAATGGCTTTATTTGTTGGGTCAAATCTTCAAACTTTCATCTGTCCTTTGCCTTATAATTGCAAGCTTCGAAAGGTGGGTCAATTCTTATTGTTGATTCGGCATTATAGCTGAATTGTGTCAATTCCGGGCATCGAGTTCACAAAACAATGTCATCCGGGTGTCGAATGAATGTGTAACCAACCAACCGTTGGTTCTATCGCAGGGGAGCCCAGTTGGGGAGGGGGGGATGATTAGTCTCTCTTTTGCCTGACTATTTTGGCATATATTTTTTTGATTTGCCAATGTTCTGTCCACTGATCAGGTATCTGATCACTTCTCATTGGACATTCGGTGGATTCGAGGAACGGACTCGATGGCTTCTGCTCTCTGTTGTTCTTTTTGTTTCAGTCGGCATTCGCTTCAGCACGTCAATGGTAAGGAAAGCAAACAATTTGAGCAATTTTGATTGCCGAAAATTCCATTGAAATTTTCTTTTCAAATTCGATAAACTTTCCATTTCGTTTTAATTCGCTAACGCTTTACAATGCTTGAACCATTTTTAAAACATTGTATTTATCCCGTTTGCAGGACGTGGTCATTCTCTTCAACGAACAGTCCTTGGTGCCCTTCCGGCGTTACAGTCCTGAACAAATCACCCACCGGGAATGGCTGCCCAACTTCTTCAACCTGCTCACTGTCATTGTGCCCTTCGGCACGCTCGTGTTCTTCAACGGCGGAATTGTGCTGATGTGATTGCTTGACTTTCTGATTTCTTAAGGAAATTGACCACATCGAGGGAATTATTTAGTAGCGAAAAGAGAATTATATTGTAATAATCAGAAACTTGGAAAAGACTCGAATCGGAATGGTGGTCAAGCTTTTTTTTTGAACTTTTTAATGACATATCAGTTAAGAAAATCGTTCAAAACTTTATTTTTTAGGCTCCGACGACAAAATGTCCAACAATTGCGATTGCTGATCACCGAACTTACAATGGGCTACGACTATATGAAAGTGCGCCGTCGGAATATTCGCGCGGCGACTAACACTTTGCTTCTGATCATTTCCATTTACCTTATCTCAAATCTGCTCAGCCTTTTCCTTTCCGTCTTTGCCTTTCTTAATCCCGGTGCGTCCTCTTTATCGTAGAATTAATTTGTGCCTTTAATGCGTAACCATTTCAGGTTTTCTGCAAAAGAATTACCCGCACCAGTACAGGTCCGTACGTTTTTCTGTTAAAAAAATAAGGATGGAGGGAATTCAGACTCGTAGGGAGTGGGAAGGGGCGGTAGATGGAGTAAATTTCGGGATGGGGAAACGGATTCAAAAATGTCGGGATCAGGGAACGGTTTCAAAAAAATCGGATCGGGAAAGGACTCAAAAATGTAGGTTGGGGCTCTCACCATATCAAAGTGTATTATGCATGTGTTGCCCTAACGAGAACAGAGCTTCATGGTCAAGGATCAGTTCTGACTGCTCCTCTTTGCTCACCGTCGTCGGCAACGCCCTCAGATTCCCCGCCCATTTCATTTCCAACGGCGAAGTTCGCGAGCATTTCAAGCTCATGTGTTGTCCACCGAAACGAAAGGTCCCATTGGAATGCCGGGAAATGTTTCGTAATTTAAAAACTTCAAATTCACAGGTCCCTTTCATGGTGCGCGGTGATAGCATGCCGGCAAAGGGCATCGGTGCGTTTGGCCTTCGTCGTGAATCCGAACGATTGGAAAATCAATGGTTCTCCGCCTTGCTGACCACACGGCAGTCGACGCATAGCTCCGTCGGTGGATACGCCCGGGGCGGAAAGTCCCAAACCCTGGAGGAGCAACGGTCACGGAAAAGAAAGTGCACAACAGCAGGTGGCTGCTGAGAGAGAGAGAAAGCACTTGTTCAACGGCTTATTTTGCCGACTTTGTTCAGATGAACTCGAAGCGTACGTGCAAGGACAAAACATCGGACGACAACAGCAGCAGAGGCAACAAGGCAATTGTGCGTTGTGCAACGGTACCACGGAGGAAGAATGCTGCAGTGGTGGAGCAATGGGCACGGAGAGGGACTCACTGGACGAGGAGGAGGAACTGTTCACTGGTGGGGAGGAGACGGTGGGTGAGGACGACGAGCGGATGTTGGAGGAGGAGGGACAAACGGACGTAGAGAGGGAAGAGGAGGAGCAGGACAACGACGGACAGTCACTCCCGCTGTTGGACCTCGTTGAATTGCAATTTGATCCTGCAGAATTCTCAAGCATTCAGCAAAGAGTGTGACCAAAATTTTTACTTTTAGAAATTTTTATATGAAAAAACTTTTATTGCATGAATTTGATGATTTCGGTGCTTTTTGATTTTCTTAAATTTTCATAATACAATACATAAGTTCGAGGCCCACCCACTCTTAAGGCAGTCAAAAGCATTTGTGTGCGAACTAATTAAGCAAATTAATTTTCCGCTTTTACTAATAGTTACGTTAAGGAATAAGTTTTTGTATTATTGCACCCGATTTTGAAAATCACCCGATTCTGAATCAGGAGATTTTCAAAATTGGGTGCAACATTTGTATTTAATAAATCTCTTCGAATTTTAACGCACAATTAGAATGATTCCGTGGCCATGACAACCGAAAGGGGGTAGGGGGACTTTCTCATACCATCGTGACACTTATTTAGCATTTAAAAGTTGGCTTGACAAACTCAAATATGTCTCTGGGACAGTGTTCGGTCGTGCCCCTTTTTATTCGGAGAATTTGCGATTGCTGTACTGACAACGTAAAACTGGTTTTAAAATAAGTTGTTCTTTAAAAAAGTAAATCATTTCTCATATTTAAAAATGTTTGTTTGGCCTTGTTGAAATGTTTCAGTACCGATCTGAGCTTTGCTCCCGTTAATTTCATAAAAGAAGAGTATCAGATTTTGAGAATGACTGACAATGCACAACAAAATGTGAAGAAAGGTCTTTTCCCGGTGGATGAATGTTTCGGGACGGACATTGGCCGTCCATTGTCTGAACTTGTCGAAGGGAACGGAATCGGCCGGGACAGCCGTGAGGAATTGGTCTCATTCGAAGAGTTCGTTCGGGGCGCAGACAAAAAGCGGAGAAAAACAGAGGAAAAGGACGAAGGTGAAGTTCTGAAGAGAAAAGGCCCGTATTTATTTAAAACAACTCCATTTAAAGGCTTGGATTTACGACCAATCGACGGCGATGGGCTGAACGCGGACGACTTCTTCGACATCGCATTGACTGCGCGCACAGTGCCAGAGGATCCAATGTCACCAACAGACAGAATGCCAAACGGCGGGAAGGGTGGACGAAGTGAATTGTACGAAGCGCGGGACCATATTTCAGTTGCCTTTGGCAAAGATGGTAATAGCATGAAAAGGGGAAGGACCCTCGCAAACCATCACTACTTATTTGAACTGATTTAAGACAACAAATGCGGCCATTTGGATAATCGACAAAGGGAATGGGGCGCAATGTTCACAAATGCGCACACAGCGAAACTGCGCCAATCGTTGTGTCCGACCGTTGGGGACGGCGCGGGATGGCTAAGTGGCGGACGAACGCGGAGAGAGAGGTGAAAAGGAGAGACAGAGAGGACGAGAGTAAATGACAAAATGCCATTTTACTTAAAATAATTTAATAAAAAGTATTCTCCTCTGTTTGAACAAGTTATGTTTTCAGCCAGGACTCAACAGCTTATGGGTATGAGCCTCCGGAGGAGCCATTTCCAATGGCAAAAATGGTGGGAAATGATTGGTGTCATCCCCGAGGGAGGAACTTAGGGGCACCTTCCACACCCGCACTTTTTGCGTGAATGTTTTTCAGGAGTGGTTTTGCAGGGGCATCGAAACTGATAGGATTCAGTTAAATAATTTTCTTTTAAATAAATCTACAAAATATATTGATCTGATTCATACATTTCTGATTTAAAATTTACTGACTTTGATTAACCGCGACATATTAATGTCAAGCCAAAGACGGAGGACTCCAGCAGCAGAAGGGGCGACGGCGATGTGCTGTCCCGTGGCCCCTCTTCGCTGCGCCGTTCGTTAAAAGGGGCGCAACAACGGCAAAGGGACAACGACGGCACAAAGCCAACGGAGCAATTGCACAACCGAAGTCAAATGGTGCAGAGCAATTCGCTGGGCGATTTGGTGCTCTCCAAATTTTTGTGCTGTTTCCGCGCACTGAATCCGACGCAAATGGGCGGAAGGGAACGAAAATGCTGCGGCGGCGGCGGAGGGACGGCACAGAAAATGGGACAGCCGCAGGACAAACAACGGCAGCAACAACCGCAGCAAAAGTGTTACTCGTGGTTGGACATGACCATAAATGGCAACCATTTGATTGACCGTTTGAAACATAAAGGGACAAAAGGGACGACGGAGTGCCACCGAATTCGGCCGACTTTTGTTTTACGAATGCGGCGGGCAAAACGCTGGTAAAAGAGCCGGGACAACTGAACGGACAGCCTTTTCAGATCGAAAATTGCAAGGTGAGCAACTGACAATTTGAGAGTCGCTTACTTGTTTCATCAAATTTGGAAAGGATTCGCTGATTTTGTTGATGGATCGGACTGCCTCCATAACGGTGGACGACTCGCGCAACTGCGTGATTTTGGCCGGTCCTTGCCAAGGAAGGTCCATTTTAAATGTTCACAAAACTCTATATTGATTATTAGCCAATGGTTACAGCATCTTCCTGCGCGACTGCACCAACATTCTCATTTTGGCTGTTTGCCAACAGTTCCGGACCAGGGACTGTCGCCAACTCGTCGCCCATTTGTTTTGTGCCACGTCGCCGACCATCGAAGAGACCGACATGACCATAGGCCCATTGTTGTTAAACTATTCGGAATTACTGAGTACTGGTTGTTGTGGTTTTCCAATGGCGTACATTTGACACATTTCAGCCCAAATGAATTCGGCCGGACTCAGTCCCTTCGCCAATCGGTGGAGTCAGGTGACAAGAGATGATGAACTAAATTCTAAAACCACCAAAATGGTTTATATCTTGAAAAACGAGACTCCAATTCCTTCACTACTTTTAACCCACTTGGCAAATTGTATATGTCATTTTTTAGGTGCACAATTTCACCCCCGAGTCTGGAAAATGCCAATTGAGTCACTACCGGGGAGCTTTCCCAACTGCAACTGCCCAAAATTTTGCGCTCATCGAAAGCCTCAACGATTTTCTCGCCCATTCTCCTCTGGTCAACCAATGGGAACTTTGCATTGGCAACCCACGCAATTCACAGCTGTTTGCGGAAGAACAAAGTGCAGAGGGTGATGCGAGTGAGAAGGCAAGCTGACGAGAAAAAGGGACGGAAATGAATCAAATCATTTGGGGGGAGGGCATCAGATTACTACAGGTCCCGCTTTCTAAGATTGTTCGAGGGTTGAACCGGATAAAGCCAATTTCGACTTTTTACCGAAAATGAATTTAATCCTCATTTAGGAACGCGTTTTGGTGCTGTTGCAACAGGTGGAGGGGTCGGGCTCGGTTCTTAGGTTTTATGTCGAGTCCGTGGACTTGGCGCGCGGACTTCTTGGCCTGAAGAACGCAAGGCTGGTGGCCATGCACGACATTGACTTGAGAATGGGCGAGTGGGATACACTGTTGGGCGAGAACAAACAGCACAAGAAACAGAAGATGCACACAACGACGGGTTAGTAGCCACACACTGATTGATCAATCTCCATCTATCGGTCACTCAACTATCAATCTCCATCTTTGATCCTAATTGATTAGTACTCTCCTATCGGTCACTGACTGATCAGTCAGATGCTTCGGGCAAGATGCTCGCATTTCATGTTAAATGTTTAGGGAAAATGATCACGCTGGAGATTGAAGGCTTGGAGGTAGCAAAACACGCCGCTTCATTCGTGCATTCAGTGCCAAAAACTTCGTTTGTTTCGGCAAAATTGGTGGAGGGAGAGCGGATGAAGCAATACACAAAGCAATTGTACCGGTTTTGTGAAGTTCGACAAAGTATATGAAACGGACAACTGATCTAACTCCCTATGTCTACCACCTCTATTAAATTGTGCAATTGAATGGATATAAAACTTTATGCAAATTCTTCACTTGATGTAAAAACTAGGGATGCTCGGTAGCAGAAATTCCCTGGAATTCGGTGTCGGTACTTGATCCCGTTATTGGCTCTAAAGATTTCCCCCGGCATTGGTCCACAAATAAAGATTTTGATCAAAAAGCTATTCAAAATCTTATCTGAAGCTAAAGAAGACATTTTTGCGTTTATTTTTATTTCAAACCTGCGTAGTCTGAAATTCTAAAAAAATTATTTTATTTTGAGTTACTTCCTTAAACAAATGCAGAATGTAGTCATCTTAGACATGCATTCTTTCATTTTGTCATCACTGGTCGTCGTCCTCCTCGCCTTCCTTTTCTGCTCTTTCCCGCATTTTCTTCAAGAAGGCGCCCTCGTTGTAATGCGTCTTGCGCTTTTTTTCGAATTCGTGCTTTCGTTCTAAAAGGAATTACTTCAGGCCATTTGGGCATTAGTGAAGAATTGGGAACCGAAGCCCAATCATTAAAAAGGATTATTTATTAAACCGGGACCGGAATTCTTCACATTTACCCAAATACTATAAATAGAAATTGTAATAAAGTTTTGGGTAATAGTGTAGTAAACCCATAGAAACTTGTTTTTATGACTTTTTAAACTTGAAATTTTTTTTCAAAAAAGAGGGGGGGGGCACAAACTACACTATTACCAAGTTGTTTTCTCATGAGACCTGGGATAGTAATTTGCCGAATTTTATTACACTATTTAATAGGTTGCTGACCGATTTGCTCCTCTGTCAGTCCACTTTCGCTGTCCTCGTCGTCTTCGCCCGAGCCGGGCGGTTCCAATACTTTCAAGTGGCCCTGAGTTCCCTCCGAAATGTTTTTGCGCAATTCGTCCGCATCCACCGCACCGACCAATGACACTCTTCGAAGCCGAGCACCGCCTCCGGCAGAAAGCTCTTCACCCTCACTGTCGCTGTAGTTGTAGTAGGGCGTTTTAGGCTCGTCGATCTTAGAAACAGAAAATAATCCAAGCCACAGGACGAAGGCATTTTAATTTTTCTTAAATTGTCCACACGTGTGAGTCACCTTCATAAGTCCGTAATCCTTATCAGGCGGGTGGTGAGTTGCCAGAATGTTCATCTGAATAAAACAGCTTTGGTATCTCTCGAAAATGCTTGGCCGAATCTTGTCGAATTACCTCGTCAAAATGAGCCTTTTGGACCTCTTCACTTTGGCCACGGAATTCATGCTGCATCTCTTCAACTGCTTTAGGCAAGTCATCAACCGAAGTTTGTTTGGCTTTTAGGATTGACTTTTTCGGTTTCATTTTCAAAAACTCTGCGGGGTTATGCACAGAATTCATTGATTGTCCATTGTCAGTGCTGTCGTCATTTGTGTACTTGGAAGATGAAGCACCCGCAGAAAAACCTTTAGTATCCATGTCAATTCAATTTTTATATCTATCTAAATTATGAAATGAAGGTAAAGGGCACCAAATGCAGTAAAAAGAAATAAAAAGGTCCGGGAAGAAAATGCCAAAACTAAACGAATTGAAAGGCACATAAAGAAACGAATGCACAATTTTAATTTTCTTTTATCCATCACAGTTGAGAATTGAATTATAGACAAGAAGAGACACATTGGCACTTTAGCAGTAACAGCGAACAAAACTCTCCATTTTTGACTTTTTGGAAGACGGCGGGAACGGATGGTTTGGATGGTAGGGAGGGCGGGAGGAGGTGGGAAAGTGGTGAAGAGGAAAAGAACAATAGGACATCAATCACACCAAAAAATATCTATTCTTAAAAAAAGCATGACATTTCAAAATAAAAAGTTTAAAAATAATAAAAGCAAACACTCAAAAACTATTAAATTTCATTAAAAATAATAAAAGCAAACACTCAAAAACTATTAAATTTCATTAAAAATAATAAAAGCAAACACTCAAAAACTATTAAATTTCAATGTATTAATTAATCTTGCACTTATGTACATAAAATGAAATATGCATTTTCTTTAAAAACATTTTAAATTTTTATAGCTAAATTATTAAGTATAGTCGCAATTCCTCCGTCTACACAAGCGCCAATAATTTTTAATAAATTCATTTCAACACTAGATCCGCTGAAAAGTAATATTATTTATTCACAGCTCTATTTAAAATTGTTGTGCCATTGATTCATGGAATCTCTAATCCCGATAATCAATAAACTTCAAGGTAAATAATACAAAGTATCTTTTGTGATTAAGTTTCGTTGTTTTTTGCAGATGTTTTTGCGACAACTGGCTACAAAGAGTCAGAGGTCCAATTGCCACAAATTATTGTCGTCGGTTCACAGGTTCATTCTTATTTTTAAATTTCGCCCCAATAAAACCAGTCGCTTTTAACAGAGTTCTGGGAAGAGTTCGGTTCTCGAGGGAATTGTCGGCAGAGACTTTTTGCCGCGTGGTGTTGGTATTGTGACTCGTCGTCCGCTTGTGCTTCATTTCCATCACTGTCCTGTCGCTGATCCACTAAGAGTACAAAAGAGAGGTTTTATACAATTTGATTTTTTGGTTTAATAAGATGACTTTTTTTTCTCGTAAAATTTAAGCACCAACTCACGAGGATTATGCAATGTTTGGACATCAACCGGAAGAAGTTTATGCCGACTTTCAGGTACTCCAAATTGGCATTCACTTTGACAAGATCTAAGTTTTTCTTTCCAGCTTGTTCGAGAGGAGATTGAAAGGGAGACAGAACGCGTGACCGGCTCCAACAAGGGCATTTCGCCAATTCCTATCACATTGACAATTTACTCCTCTCGCGCTGTCAACTTATCTTTAATTGACCTGCCCGGCATCACTAAAGTGCCCGTTGGGGACCAGCCATTGGACATTGAGGTTTTAAATTGACTTGTGTATCATTTTCATGCGCATAATTTCAGTCTACGATCCGTAACATGATAATTCATTACATTTCCAATCCAAATTCGCTCATTCTTGCTGTAACACCGGCAAATCAGGACTTCGCAACGTCAGAGCCGCTCAAGCTAGCCAGGGAAGTGGATAGGGAAGGTGAGAAAACTTCATCTGTTTGTGATCTGAACCAAATCCGGACCTTAAGCTGGAGGGTGGTATTTATTTTACATATTACCGTTTTAAGGGAATCGCACTCTTGTAGTGCTTACCAAACTTGACCTGATGGACAGTGGAACGGACGCGATGGACGTGCTCACGGGCAAATTGGTGCCTGTCAGACTCGGAATAATTGGAGTGTAATTCGAATTTTCAATCGTTTTATGTTCTAAAAAAAATTCTTAGTGTCAACCGATCACAGGCTGATATTATTGCAAACAAATCTATTGAAGACTGTCTGAAGGATGAGTTGAAGTTTCTAACAAAAAAATACCCCACTTTGGCATCGATCAACGGCATCCAATATTTGACAAAGACACTGAACAGACTTTTGATGGTGCGTTTGGATGATTGGTTGGCTTCTTTCTGCCTCCATTTCTTACCATGTCCCTCCAGCATCACATCCGCGAATGTCTTCCCCAACTGAAACATCGCGTCAGCGAACTGATGGACCAATGCCAGGCGACATTGCGCAGCTATGGAGAGCCGGTGGTGGACAAGAACAGAACACTCCTTCAGGTCATCACTCGCTTTGCCAGCTCCTACAATGCCACCATTGAAGGCACTTCGCGTAACATTGAAACGACCGAACTGTAAAAAAGAATATGCTTTTTGGATGATTTGTTTGATGCATTTCCTCCTTCCCCCGCTTCAGATGCGGAGGTGCTCGAATTAACTTCATATTTCACGAAACCTTCAGCCATGCTCTCGAAAAGTTGAACCCCATAGAGAATCTGAGCATTAGCGACATTCTTCACGCGATAAAAAATGCGACGGTACTTTTGCATGACATCATTACAATAATTAAAACAAATATTGCTGTATGTTTTTAATCAGGGCACAAGGTCAGCACTTTTTGTGCCCGAAGTGAGCTTTGAGTTATTGGTGAAACGCCAAATTCAACGATTGGAAGAGCCGAGTTTGAAATGTGTTGGTTTGGTTTACGATGAAATGCTGAGAATTGTGCAGCATTGTGGCTTCGAAATTCAGGTGGACAAGTCGAATCTGTTGTTAAATCCCAATTTGTATTTAATATGTTTAGCAAGAGATGCATCGATTTCCGCGGTTATACGAGCGAATCAACGAAGTGCTTTCCTCAGTGCTTAGCAACCGTTTGACGCCGACCAGAGAGTGAGCGATCGCCGACTTCGACAGTTGGCATTGTTCATTAAATGCTCTTAAGATTCGTGTCCGATTTGGTGTTCATTCAATTGGCCTACATAAACAGCAAACATCCTGAATTCAATTCAGCGCAAATCATCGAGACAGTTTCATCCACTTTCAAAGACAAAGGATCGGCCACGGAGGTTAATTAATTGATTTTGGCTAAATAAATTGTTTTTCTTCACTAGGGAGAGTCAATTAAAACGAATACAGGCAAAAATAACGAAGAAAATTTTGATGGAAAAAACAGAAATTATGACGGTGAATTATGTTTGAAGTCGGGAAATGTGGCGAAAGTTGGAGGTGGACAGAAGTCCGCGTTTAGCCTTTCATTTCGAGTGAGGCAATTGTTTTTCAAAGTTTGAACTTTTTTCCGTTCTCAAATGACTGTCTGTCTTTCCCCCGCCTTCTTTTTCTTTTTTTTAATCAAAAAATGAGAAATGACCTGACAGAAAAGCAATTTAACAGTCTGTCTTAATTCAATTTTATTTTGCAATTCTAAGAAAGTACCAGCAGAGATCGACGGAATGCTGACGAATGGAGTCGGACCGTCAAATAATTGTGCGGTCGTTAAAACGGAGGTCCAAAACTCTGTGCCAGCGAATCAGCCCAAGGGGTTGCTCAGCGGACTGCTATTCAGTCGACCAACTGTCGCTATGGAAGTGGACAATATGCCGGCTTCTAAGCCATCGGACAAGACCAAAAACACAATAACTCGGAATTTGTCACAGCGCGAGGAACGCGACTGCGCGGTGATAGGTCAGTTGGAGGAAAAGGAAATGCAAGTACACACAAATTGTTTTGAGTATTTAGAGCGTTTGATTGAAAAATACTTCGAGATTGTTAAAAAAACGGTCCAAGACATGGTTAGGAGGGCATCGAAGTTATTTGATTTCTTTACAATCCCTTTTTAGGTGCCGAAGGCTATAATGAATTTCCTGGTCAACTATGTTAGGGTTTGTTCTCATTTATTGAAATTTGACATACAAAACCAGTAACATAACATCCAGGACAATCTGCAAAGTGAATTGGTCAGACAGTTGTACAACGAAAATGACATGGCGACACTTTTGTCCGAAAGCGACGAGGTCACTCATTTGTCAGACGCACACAACATAACGCATTGTGTCACTGCATTTTTAAACGCACTCTTTAAGGTGGCACAGAAGAGGGCTGAGTCGGCGGCAATGTTGGAGGTTCGTTCCATTCGAACTTTACTATCACTACTCTTACACAAATTCATATTACTTGCTGCTATTTTAGGCCCTAAAAAAGGCCAGCCAAGTGATCAGTGAAATTCGCGAGACGCACATCTGGTAAGAGCAGAGGAGGAGGAGAACATTGTTTTTTTTGACCACTAGTTTTTCTGATTGTTTTGATTGTATGTATAAAATTTATTGTCGCTTTTTTGTAAGCCCATAAAATTGCAGGAAGATAAAACAAATGACTAAAAGACCATTCTAATGATTAGTTTATTGTGTGCTCATCTGGCATTTACCATCGCTTCTTTTTTGCACGTCATGTGAGCCGTTTTCACTGCATTTATCAAATTCTTTAATTGCAGTGCCAACTCCCGAACTAAATTTTGGAATTGAAATTATGATATTTATGGGAAAATTGTTTAAAAAAGTGCCCGTGAACCGACCGTGCTTCTCATCAAGCAGTTCAATCTTCACTGCTGCTTGTTCACGTCTCTCAATGAAATTTGCCCTACTCTGCTCCCGTCTCTTAAGCGTCATTCGGTACTCGTAGTTTCCGGTGGTCATTCTCTGCAGCTGTTCGCCACCTTCGAAGGCGATCTCGGCCTCTTCGTCCTCCAATTCCTTCACGCGCAAGCAATACGCCAAATATTCATATTTTGCGTCCAAATATCTGTTCAACGACTGCCGCGCGTCCGGAATGGCCGCATTGGCGTGGCATCGCAGCGTCTGTGCCATTTCTGTAACACGGTGAGCAAGGGCTAGATGCTCTTTGCCGAGCGTTTTGTGAATGGTTGCCAAATGTTCCATTTGGCCAACAGAATTTTTTGCCGCGTCCGCTGATGGCCGCCTTTCTTTTGTGTGAATTTCGGCCAACACTGCGCCAATGCCATTTTGTGTGGCGGACATTT
This sequence comes from Heterodera carotae, assembly GCA_024500135.1. Lineage (NCBI taxonomy): Eukaryota > Metazoa > Nematoda > Chromadorea > Rhabditida > Heteroderidae > Heterodera > Heterodera carotae. The sequence goes on from JAKKIK010000148.1 coordinate 15,801, forward strand.
GCTGATAGCACCTTAAATGCTCACAGAGACAAATATTTCCCGTTGATGACCATCTACAGCACCTGGCCATCTCTTCAGCCTTTCTGACCAATGTCCGATAAAACTGCTGTTTTTGATCCAATCGCGATCTGAGCTGGGCTAAGACATCGTTGCAGAGAATGGCACGAGAAAGGCCGAGAGCATCCGCCGTTGAGTCGTCCATTGAATCGACAAGCCGATGTTTGAATTTCTTCAAGAGAATGTCCAGACTCTGACCCGTCTCACTTTCAGCATCAAATTGAAGCCGATTGAATGAAATTCGAACAACGCCTAAATTAATTAATCGTTTTTTAAATTTGATCATCGATGAAATTTTATTGGGGTGACCATTTATGTCTCGGATCAGCGAAGCAACTGCATTTTTCTCGCATCCCTTCAGAGTTTTGCCATTTACCGCGACAATTTCGTCTCCTATGCCAAGCAGTCCACTCTTTTTTGCAGTTGAATGTTCAAAAATTTGCACAATGTAAAGGCATGGGCAATGTGGAGCACCGCCACCAATAGCTATTCCAATATGGCCTTTTTCGTCCTTTTCAATATCGACGACGTCCGCAATTAGGCGAACGGTTTGAGTTGAATTAAGCATGGGCAGATAATAATTTCCAATCGTTGTTAGGTGTGATTAGAATCCGGTGCTAATGTGGGAATGCCGCGAGGGAAATGAGAAAACGGCATTCAAATTTTACATAAATAAGGCATTCTGTTTTTAGGAATTAAAAAAGTAAATGTTTTTTAATCCGCTTAAATTTAAATGATTTTCTTTGATTTTAGCTGACATGGGAGTTGCATGGTCCGTTTGTCTACAAAAACAATTGTTTCTTATGAATTTTGCTGCGTTTTAGGGTCTTCGAAAGTCAAAAGTCGGAGAAAGCACTGGTGAATAATTTTAAATACAATATTTTTTATATGTTTCAGAAAAACTGACATAATTTCATCATTTTCGGTGTCATACCTTTAGGAATTGCTTTTCGAGCAAGCAGGCGCAATACTTCAGGTAATAAAGTTAAGATGGATTAAATTCAATTTTAATAAGAAAAACGGCTGAATTTTAAAGTTTTGTTTTTTAGGGCCAACCAAAGTCTTTCAAAGTCGACTGTCTTTGGTATAAGCCGCAGTCACAAATCGCAGCACAAATCAATGGGTTTTCCGTGCTTCACCATTCGCACTTCCCCGACAGTTCCTTCATTATTAACGCGCATCGGTCGGCCGATGGCGCGACGACAATCGCCGGCCGTCCGTCGCCACTGCCGCCACGCGCGACGGCCGACCGCGGCTTTGAGATTCAACTGGACAAATTCCACAGCGCCGGCCTCGTTACGGACCCAACGCGATACGAAGTGACGGGCAACGAATACAAACTGAAGGACTTCCGACTCCGCGTCGGAACTGTGGCCACCGCCGGCGCGTCGGTGTCCGTAAAGGTGGGAGGGACTTTTTGCTGGTTGGGGAGCATTTTCTGTTAATCTCACTTTTTCCTAAAATGTTTCGTCTTCAATATTGGCTTTGGTCTTACGTTTTCTCTCACTCAACAATTTGCGCAAACATTTAAAATTTCCCTCTCTTTTAAAGGGCGTGGTCGTCGAAATTGAATTTGCCGCTTCCAACATCGTTCTCCAGTGCAAGGGACTTCTCGATGAGATTGTCGAACTCTTTTTTGGGCAGCCCAAAGTGCCGGAGCCCGAAGTGTTCAAACGGCACAGTGAGCAGTTGGAAAATTACATGGCAATTGACACTTTATCTCAATATTTGGATGTTTTCACTTCAATTCGGAAACGGTCATCCTAACTGGCGAATACCTTAAATTGTTTTCTATTCATCGCCCATTTAAATTATGCAATAAATTACTCTGTCTTGCCGTTTGTCTCTAAACTATTATTTTTGGTAATTTTACCCATCAAATATTTTGAACTTTGCAGTAAATATTCAATTCTTTTCATGGTTTTCATGACTCACTAATTTATTTGACCATATTTCGATGGACCATACGCCGTGGCGGGTCATTGCCTATGTGATTGACGACTTTCGGACATTTGTGTCAGTTAGTGGGTTTGAAGTCAATTTTGTTTTCCATTTTGTCTCTACAGAAATCGCCGTTTGGGCCATTTGGAGCAATGGCAAATTGTCCTTTACACTTTGTCTTTCATTCTTTTGGTCCAATGGGTGCGCAAAGTGCTGAAATTCGAAGAGTTCATTTCATTCCGACATTTGGTAAGCCATTTTCAATTATTTATTTTTTAAATCGCAATTTAGTGGAGTGACATGCTGCTCAGTTTCTCCAAATACCGCCAAAAATGGGAGGAGAACAAAGAAAATGCATACAAAGAATTGGAAGGTAACCAAAGCGATAAACCCATTAGAGGACTAAACCTTAAACATGTCACAGACCGAATGCATCGGGCCGACCGGTTGAAGGAGTTTTACAAGTTTCTGCCTGACCGGGGACTGCCCCCCGACGACATTATTCGCGAGGCGACTGCCTACAAAACAATGAGCGACATTCTTTTCGAGCGGGGCCGACTTTGCGGGGCCCTGTATGCGATTGAGGACGACGACAGCAATTATCAGCGAATGATCAGACAGGTGGGAATCAATCGGTGTGATCCAGGCCATTAATTGCTAGTTGTCAAGCAAAAACACAGCGCATATGGGACTTTAAATTTGTTAGTAAGCCAATTCCCACAATTTTGGTATCATTTGAAAACTTAAGTTATGAGTCAAAAATTAAAATCACATTGTTTTTAATTTACAAGTTTTTTTCAGGTCTTCGAGCTGTACTCCCACACAAACGCCACATTCCCCGAGGCGTGTCCTTCCATTAGAAAAATGGAGGTTCATTGTACTTTCAATTACAAATTCTCAATCTGTGTTTCAGGCCGAATGCATTCGAATTTTGTGCAGTCTTTTTCATGGAGGCGCCAAAAGTTGTGGGGTGATCACCACCAGCGGGTCTACGTCCATTATTTTGGCATGCCTCGGTTGGTTTTTTTTGAATTTGTTTTCGTCTTTCATATTCCGTTTTTCATTTATCTAAGCGTATCGAAACTCCGCCCACAAAAATGGCATTCGGAGGCCAGAAATAATTGTCGGCACGAACGCACATGTCGCATTTTTCAAAGCGGCAAAGTTGTTGGGGTAAAATCATACAATTAAATGGTGAAATACATTATAAATGATTTCCCCCTTTTTTTTTCTCAGAATGCGCGTGGTTCGAATCCGTACCAACAGCAAAGGCGAAGTGAACATCGGTGCCGTTAAGCGTGCCATTGGACGTGAGACTTGCTTGGCACGCTCTCTCTCTCTTTTATTCTCCCTGTCTCTTTGCTGACTGAGTTTGTTCGTCCGTTCTCAGATTGTGGCCAGTGCCCCCGCTTTTGTCAACGGAATAATGGACGGAATTGAGGAGATTTCGCAGGTTTTCCCTCTCTCCTCCCTTACATTCATTGTTTCGCTTTGTTCATCTTAGCTTGGCCTACGCTTTGGTGTCCCTGTGCACGTCGATGCATCCATTGGCGGCTTCCTTTTGCCTTTCATGGAGCAGTGCGACTATCCGTCGCCAATGTTTGATTTTCGCATTTCCGGTGTATCGTCCATTAGCGTCGATATGCATAAGGTTGGCCATTGGTTTTGAGTCGGTCAGTCAGTCATCGCTGATCATTGATGCTAATTAATCACCATATTAGCGAGGGCGATGTTTGTCATTTCTGTTCGTTCCCCATTTCAGTATGGCTACTGCCCGGTCGGGTCCAGCGCCGTCCTCTACCGTGACGCGGACCTCCTCTCCAACCAATGCTATTCCAACTTTCATTGGTCGGGTGGCATGTACGTGTCGCCAACTTTGGACGGCTCGCGGTCCGGTCTTCTGATCGCACTGACGTGGGCTTCACTGCTCTACCAAGGTCGGCTGGGCTTTGTGGAGAGGACACAACGCATTTTGGACACCTCGCGGCTGTTGAGACGACGCTTGGAGGAGATTCCCGAATTGGAAGTGTGTGCGTTTGGTTCGGTTTGCCGAACCACTTAAGCGGCCACATTTTTAATCGCTTTTTTTGTTGAAAAGGTCATTGGCGATCCGTTGGGTCCGGTGTTGGCCATTGTCAGCACAAACCCAAAACTGCCAATTCACGCGTTGGGTGATGAGATGAACGAATTGGGATGGAGCTTTACTTTTTTACAAGTCGCGTCTTTTTGGCTTTTCAATTTTTTCTAATTTATTTTATTAGAGTCCGAACGCTCTCCGACTGACAATTTCGTTGCATCAGACCAGGAGTGACGTGGTTGAGCAACTGACGGATGCTTTGAAGCGATGTTGCGAGAAAATTACAACCGCCACGGAAGAATACAAATACCCCGCAAAAACGGCGAGCAAAAATTACAAAAAATATGAAATAGAGAAAACTATCTTTATACGTTTTTTATATTTCAGAATGTAATATTCGGCATTTCTGCGGCCTTCGTCGATCGCGACATTTCGCATTTATTGCCGAACCTGTTCATCGATGCTCTTTATTCCACGCCAACTTCGCCCCATGGGGAAGGCATTCGGAAGCGAACGTTAAGCATTGAGGGGCGGAAGCTGTCTCAACTCCAAGTGAGCAGCGGTATGTTTCATTTTGCCTATTCCCTGGTACCAAATTACTAACAATAAGTGGATAAATAGACAAAAGCAAAACGGATGATGGCCCTAATTTGCATTGGCCCAATTCAAACAAATTGTCCGCGGGCTTTTTGGCATTATGAAATTTAAATAATTCAAATTACATTTGTAGCGGGACTAGCAGCACTCCAGGAACAGTATGGGCACGAGTACGAATTGACGTCCTTCGAAGCGCCGCCGTCGCATTCGACGGAGACGCAAATGGCAAGCAAAGAGGAGCAGCAGCAGGAACAACCGAATGGGGGGACCAACACAACAAAAAATGAAGACATTGTTGAAGAGGAGGGGACCACTGATAATGCGACAATGGCGCCGATGCCAAAGGAGGGAATTCATGCCAATGCGACAATGGCGCCGATGCCAAAGGAGGGAATTCATGCCAATGCGACAATGGCGCCGATTCCGAAAGAGGAAGAGGAGGAAGCGGGCGAACGACAAGAGGCAACAATAGACAATGAACCGACATCGATCGACGAACATGCAAAACATTAATTTCTTCTTAGATTAACTTAAAATTTTTTCATAGTCCAATTCCAAATTATTTTTCCTTTTTTTGATGCATTATTGTTGGGAAGAAAAGTTTTTTTTTCCCAAATTGCGTGGAATTTGGAACTAATTCATTGCTATTAGCCTCTTTTCCTTTGTCGGCCATTTTCAAATGTTTTTCTTTTCTTCCACGTTCTTCAGTTAAAATGGATTTAAATGAACAAACAAAAAAAAAGGAGAGGAGGCGCTAACAGCAAAAGCCCCCTTTTGGACTATTTTTTGTCGCTTCGACCCCTTTGGGCAGTGAAAATGGGAATGTCCATTCCCTGGGGGCCGAGTGCCGAACAACCCCGCAAGGCACGCACTCACTCATTCATTCACCCCATCAAATGTTTTTGGCTGTTAGCGCCGTGCCCAAAAAATCTACGCCAAACCAAAAAAAAAAATAATAATGGTATGATGATAGAATGCCATGCCGAAATGCCATTGTTTCTCCACATTTTACCAAAAAATAAAAACGATTGTCGTCAATTCCAATGGCAAAGTCCGCCGCCGGAAGCCCTTCCGCCGCCGCCGCCGGCGTTTTTCTTTGTTTGGCGTTTTCCGGGGCCCACCCGCCCGCTTATGTGCTTCGCTAATGTAATGGTTGTGGTCTTGCCGATAAATGACAAACTGAAGGGAGCAAATTCTGTGAGGAGTCCCTTCGGGAAAATCAAAATGAATTGGCCTTTTCGTAGGGTCCACGTTTTTCAGTCATTATCAAATTTTTGGAAGACAAATAACCGATTTTCTATTTAAGAAATATTATTATTATTGTAAGTAAATATTGTCCAATTTGTCTCCAACTTCCAATGCGATTTAGCACATTTATGCCAATTTTGTTGTTTTATCTGCAGTCCCTTTCTGCCAGTAAGTGACAATTTTATGCCGACTTTGATGGATTTGAATTCAAAATTCAATTGTTGGGTGGATGGGCCAATGAATTATTTTCCAAATTAAAAAGTGCCATTTCAAATATGCCATGGCATTTCATGCTAGAGGCAACATCATTGTGCCTAAAATTCAGCTTCACTTCGTTGGGAATGGGAACCGCCGGCGTCGATGGAACGCTCTGAGGACGAAACGGCGGATTTGCACTGTCCGGCACGGGGAATTCCGTCGCCGCTTATTCGTTGGTCATTCAACGCGGTGCCTTTCCACGGTAAAAGGCGGCGGCTTCGCCGGAGGGATGGAAAAAATGTGTGAAAAACAATAATTTGTTGTTGCCCAAAGAATGGGAGGAGGACGAGCGACGGATTTTGCTGGACGGCGGAAAATTGTTGCGCATTCGCACGCTGAAAAGGGACTTGGACACGGGACTTTACCAATGCAACGCGACAAATGCCGAGGGCACTTTGGCGTCTGCAACTTTTCTCAACGTTCAAGGCAAATGCCCCCCTCGGCGCACTTTGTCCCAAAAACTCAAAAAAGCGGCGAATGCTTTTTAGCATTTGCCCCCCACTTTCGGCACAGTGACCACCGCGTGCTGAAAGTGCTGCGCGGCATTTCTGTTGACCTTCCGTGCGATGTGCGCGCTGCTCCGAAGGCGCGCGTTCGATGGGTGGACGCAAATAATACGGCAATTGTCGGGGTGAAGAGCAAATTGGAGGTGCGTGCCATGAAATCCGGCACTTTGTTGGCCATAAAAAACAATGAGTCTGAGGACCTTCGACATCCCGAATATTGGATATTATCATCCGTTTTCGCAAATATTTCCCTCCAAATCCGAATATTTATATCCCCCATCATCAGCAGACTATTTCACATTTTGTCAGTTTTTGGCCAATCACACTCTCCGCCTCTACGACATTTCTTCCGCCGATGACGGCTTTTACTATTGTAATGTGAGCAATCGGTACGGAATTAACCGGGCGATGCATCGGCTCGAAGTGTTCAGTGAGTTGCCGCTTTTCCATTTTGTTTCCGCTTTTACATTTTCCCCCCGGCCAAAAAAGGTCCCACTTATTTTGCGGAAGTGCCTCAGCCCGAATCGGTGACCCGTGACGCATTTGAATCCGTCGAATTTCGCTGTCGCGCGGTAGCGGACCCGCGGCTGACATTTGAATATGTTTGGACGCGGAACGGAAAGCGAATGGATCAAAATGCGCGAATGGAGGCGTAAAATTTCGATTTTATTTTTAAAATTACAATACAAATTTAAAAAAACATTTATTTGCCCCATTAAGGGACGGCACAAATGTAATGGCATTGGATAAATTGCGAGGGAATAGCACGGGACGCATTGAGTGTTCAGTGCTCACTGACGTCGACGTGAAGACGGCGTCCGCGCTTTTGGTGGTCAGAGGTAAAAGTGGAGAAACAAATTGACAAAATGGTAATGCCTTGGTGGGAATTGAACCCACGACCAAATATATCCAGTCCGTTGACACCCTTCCACTGAGCTACCAGGGCACATTAGCCGTTTAGAATTTTATTACCTCGCCCTATGGCTTTTAAGCGCCCATCGATCGATCACATAATCCTTACAAAAGTTGAAATAATTTTAAACTATAAAAATGCTTTTGCCTTTCGAAGATGTGCCTGAAGCGCCCGAACTTTTGCGCGTCGATTGTTCCAGCGGTCGGCATGCTTTAATTGTGTGGCGCCGACGGGGCGAGAACGGCGTGCCGCTCACTCATTTTACGGTGGACGCACTCGGCACGCGCGACGCGAATTGGCAAAAAGTTTGGGAGGAGAAAGTGGACGAGGAGAAGGCGACACGCGCAATGTTCAAAGCTGCCATTCCATTGGCGCCGTGGGTAAGAAGCGGGCAAATTCAAAGACAAAAGCGAATTATTCAAAATTAATTTTAATTTTCGCTAATTGTCCATTTGATTTATTTCCTTTTATCGCTTGCCATAGGCCAATGTCACTTTCCGAATGTTTGCGCACAATTCGTACGGTGCCAGTGAGCCCGCGACGGTGCCGTCCGCCTCTGTCCCCTGCGCGACTCCCCCGGACGTGCCCTTCTCCAACCCAACTGATGTAAACGCCCAGGGCACCGAGCCGGACAATTTGGGTAGCGCTTAATATCTTTAAACACTAATTGTTTTAAGTTTTGAAGTGATCCGATGGACGCCGCTGGGAAGAAATGTTTGGAATGCGCCCGGACTGAAATATTTGGTGCGATACCGACAAATGGACGAGTCGGCGGCGCCGAATTGGCACGAATTCTTTGTGGAGGATCCATTCGCAGTAAAATGGAAAAAAAATGAAATTCCCTACAAAAATTGGCTTTTCAGAATCAGACTATCGTCAGGGAACAGCCGACTTTTCGACCTTTTTTGGTCCAAGTTCGGGCAGTTAATTCGCGCGGCTTTTCCGCAGTCGAACCCGATACACAAATGGGCTGGTCGGGCGAAGACGGTGCCGCAAAAAATGCCATTATTCGCGTTAAGGTGCCATTGATTGCCCATTCACATTTCAGTACCGTTGGAAGCGCCGCGTAACCTTCGATTGATGGTGCATCGAACGCATTCGACGGTCGAATTGCAATGGGAGGAACTCAAATCGAGCAGGTGGTCAATCCTTCTAATACAGGGATTAAGCCTTACCCTTCTGGCAATAATGTCGGGGATGGGTCCAGACATGAGGATCGGATATTCCGATCGGCAAAAATAATAGTTATTTGTGAATTTCAGCTCTGTCCGAGGCCATTTTCGCGGTTTTCGGGTCGGACGGAATTTTGGCCTCTTTTTGTTAAATCCGCACTTCTCACTTTTTGTCAGATCGACCATTGGCCTTCCGCGCGCCCTTTTCTGATCACTTCTCAAATTGTGTCCAATGCTTCCACCAAAGCGATCATTTCGGGCCTTCAAGCATTAACAAATTATGGCGTCAAAGTTTGAATTGCAATTTTCACCAAAATATTTACAAATGTCCTCACATTAAAAGGTGTGCGTTTTGAACAGCCAATACGAAAGTGAAGCGTCAAATTTGCTCAATTTTACGACCATCGAAGGCGGTACTTTTGACGGCATTCTCTTCCAATTTTTGGCATTTCCATCAAATCGTTCATTCCCCCCCCCAAAAAAAAGTGCCGTCAAAAGTGCACAATTTGCGCGTCCATTCGGTCGGCTCGCGTACCATTCTCGCCACTTGGGAGCCGCCTCAGCATCCGAACGGAAACCTCCGCGGCTTTTACCTCGTCTTTGAAAGTATCAAATCCGGGCCGATTGTTGTCATTTGTCTTTTTTTCCTTCGAATTAATCCCCAAATTCGCTCTGAAGACCTTTCGTCCGCCATCACTGAAGAGACCTTTGTGTTACGTCGTCAACTCTTTTATCTGCACGAATTGTTGTCTCCGGAGACGCCTTTCCGCGTCGCGGTTTGGGCCGAAACGGGCGGCGGCGAGGGGCCGCGCACATGGCGCCACACGCGAACATGGCCCCTAAGGGGTAGGAATTGAGCTAAACTCGTTTAGACCACGACCCTTTAAATAGCAAATTTGGGAAAATATTTCGACTCAAACCCTTTAAATGTCAAAATCGGAGTCCATGTCATTTAGACCTCCATTTTTTAAATGTCAAATTCGGAGACCCGGATTCTTTAAATGGTTAATTCGGAATCCGTGTCATTTAGACCCCGACCCGCCTCTGTTCACAGTGCGCTCCGTTTCCCCCACCATTTTGCGCGTCCGTTGGTTTCCGTCCGGAAATACTTCCGCCGGCCATTGGCGCATGTCCGGATCATCCTTCCTGCTCAACTACACGGAGAAAGGCACACAAATGCGGGCGGGCGGCCTCGATTTGTTTGTTTTTAATGCTCCACCCAAAAAAAGGGTCTCCCAAATGGCACCAAACTGTGCCAATTGTGTTGCCCCAAACGGTGTTCGACCTTCGCAGTTTGGCCGAAGGGACGGATTATGTGCTCATTGGGGAGGCTCGAGAAGGCCCAAAGCGCCGCAGGGCATCCCAAGCGATTAGCGTACGCACAGAGAGCTCCAGGACGACGGCGCCGTTCAGTCGGGGTACGGTAATTCCATTTTCGCAAGGATACCGTAATCGGAAATAGCTTATGAATAATTTATGGCACTTCGCATCCACTGACAAATGTGACGACGCTTTTTATTTGATTTTCAATTCGCAGAACGTTTGCGCAGTGCCGTTTGGTTTTTGGCCGTTTTGATCGCATGCGCATTGACTTTCGCACTGCTCACTGTCGCGTGTGCGGTCGCGCAACGAAGTTCAGGTCCCCAAATATGTACATACATATGGGGAACAATGAAGGCGACGTAATACGCCGGGCTTATTCGTCGAGTCGAAATCAGTCCTTTTCGCCAGGGACATTCCTATGGTTGAAAATTCGATAGGGCGGCCGGTTTTCAGACTCCCAATTTTCGACTTTTTGGCCCAAAAAGGCCGGTTTTGGTTCGGTTAACCGATCCTTTTAAATTATAGGCATTCCTCTGGGCTTTGAGTTGTTTCGACAGCGCGAGAAACGATTTGGGCCGGCGTTGCGTTTTCGGACGCCCTCAACCTCCACGGGGGAGGAGGAATTGGGCCCCGAGGGGTTGGATTGGCTGGCGGAGGGCGGCGAAGCGCACAAACAATTTTTGCTGGAGGCACAGCGCCGATTGAGCGGTGCCATGGACAGCAAGCAGTCACAGAAACAAATGATGAAGCAGCGACGGGAAAGTGCCGTCACAAAAACGGCACCAAATTTGGAGAACAAAGAGGGCCAAAAAGGGCAGCAAACGATCGACGGCGACAATTGCTATGATCGGCAGGCAAAATAATGCCGAAACAGACCAATGAAATGATCTTACAAAATGGTCCATTTAATGGCATGGAATTCCGATGCCATCAAATGGACAAACAATGTTTTTTATGTAAAACAATTAAATTTATATATATTTAATTCGATATGTTTTATTAAAATGTGCACATAAAATGGGAAAAAGCAATGAAAAACAATTGGAAAGAATGATAATAATGTTTTAGACCCGTTCTGAGAATGAATTTGTTGGACAATAAAATGGGGGCTATTTTTGTATCGATCGGTCGTCTGACTGTTGTCAAAACAATCGATCAGTTTTGATCACCGAAGTGTGGCATAAATGTGCTCGTCCGCCGCGCGTACGACCCCCGGCAAAAGCGTACTTTGCACAATTTGCCGCAATCGGTCGGCCAGCCGCGCGCGCCGCGCCTCCGCGTCGGCCTCCAACGCGTCCACCAAACGCAGTCCGTTCGCTTTGGTCCAGTTCAGCAGTTCTTCCAGAGCAAATGTACTGCTCAAGCCTTCACCGGACGGCTAAAGTAAATCCTTTTTTTTGGCAAAAATTTCCCCGGGGAAAAAATGTGACAAAATCCCCAAAAAAACGGTAAATGGGCAAGCGCCAAGGATTTAGCTTTACCCTTGAAAGCGTGGCGATGTAATCAAAAAAGTGCTGCGCGGGGATGGGCGGTTGTGCGGCGATCCACCGAAACAATTCGTCCGCCTGGGGACGGAAGCGCGCGATGTCGCGCGCATACAGCAAACGGCTGGACGGACTCGCACTGCTCAGATCCAAGTCGGCACGGCTAAAGCCAAGTTTTGGGATTAGCAAGGATAAGCGGCATTCATATGGGCCCACAAGTTTGGCTAAATCAATCTGCCCGCCGGCGCTCCCGTCCCCGCCACTCCACCGCCACCCCACCGACGCCACCCCGTCGGCGCTAACAGCCATCATTACCCCTATTCCATGCCCGACCCCCGCGGCCCCACCTGAACGCCTCGACAAGCGTTTGGCCAACGACGGCCAATGAGCTGGCCAAACTTGCGGAACGGGGCGGCACGTCAAACAGCAGGTCGGGACAGTGCAGAAACTGCTGCCAGAAACGCAGCACCAAGCAGTTGGCCTTCCACGCGTGCACAACGTCCGCGTCAATTTGCTGTGAATGTCAACGGTGGAGATTAATTATCCCTAATGGACACTATTAATTCGAAAAAGACACGTAGAGTCTCTCCTCTAATAAAAGCCTCCTCCCTCTAATTAAATCCCGCCCCGCCTAGTGAGTTCCCGGTACTTGTATTAGAGGGAATATTGTAGAGTAGTCCCACCCAATTCAGTACCTGGGCACAATGTGCCGCCTCAGCGTCCAAAAAGTCGAACACGTACTTCAACACAACGGGAATGTTGTGTTGCTGTTCGGCAAACAGAACGGACTCAAAAAAAGTGTCCACAAAGCGTTGAGAAGTGCCTTTGCTGAATTTGTAATTTTAACAAATTTTGGACGAAATGTCGCGCACGGACCACATGAGCAGCCTGGTGAGGAACACTTCGGACAGCATTGTGGCGGAGCGTCGTTCGCGCGTCGACTTCAAAGTGCCGCCGACGGCGCCCGGCGGTTGCTGAAGATGGTAATAAACTGTTGGGTCCGTACCAATTCCGCAATTGGGTGACGCGCCGGAACCTAAAAAAATAGGAGAGGGATTTGGCACGCCAAAAATTTGTGCCCAACCGCCGGATGAGTCCGATGAGGTGGACAACAATTGATTAGCTGACATTGAACGCCAACCAAAGGCAGCCGACTTGTCGCTGGTGTTTGACCCGCCCGAGCGGAAAGTGTACGCGGCATGCGCATGCGGTACCGACCCAACGCGCGCCTGCATCGCCACAAGTGCCTGATCGGGCAAAGCGTAGTGCGCGAGTGTATTCAGACGACGGCGTCCGCCTCGCCGTTGGGGCTGATCGTCGTCCAACAACAACACGGAGCCCCGACGGGGACAGCGCCATTCTGAGATTGGTCAAATTAGCATTTGTTTAGAATATTCGATAGGGCGGCCAATCGATCGACTCGATGATTGGCCCTTAGTCTTACCAAGGTCGAACTGATCGATGCCAAATCGGGTTGAGTACGGTACATTCCGGTACAAAGTGTCCAAAAGTTTCATTTTCAGTTGCGAAATCGTATCACAGTCCAATGTTCGAATCGGCACGGGCGACTGATCAAAGCCGTCCAAAGGAACGATCTGTGATTTACAAATGAACGAACGAATTGACGAAATCCAAAAGGCGATTGATTACACACCAAAACAGTCAGTGGACGCGTTTCAATGCTTTCGCGCAGCAGAGACTGTTCAGACAGAGAGTACCGTGCCTGACCTGTGACCGCATCGACGGGGCCCTAAAAATTGGCAAAATGTCCATTCAAAATATATTCAAATTATTGCGGAATTTGTTGTGGGCGCACCTTTTCGGTCAGCGATTTGAGTGCCCTGTAGAGGAGGAAAAGCGGTCGCGCGGGGCCGTCCGTTTCATGCAAATGCGGCAAAAGGCAAAGGGTCAGCCAATGTTGGAACAGTTTTTCCACGAGCGAATCGGAATGGCGAAACAGCAAATGCGGCGAATGCATCAGCGCACATCGCTGCACATGGGCGGACAGCAGCGACAGAACGACGTCCGAGGCGAATGCCATGTTACGGCACAACACCGCCAACAGCAGCGAAGCCAACGACGAACGTTCGCACGCACTGAACGGACCGGCGACAAAAATTAGTGAAGGGAAACGCGCATGGAATGCGTCGCCGCAGGGCACATTTTTGGGTCCGAAAAATTTGTAATATGAAACCCCAGCCCCAGAGGCCTGCCAGCGATTCTACCAGATAAGGTCGATAGACAAAAAATATTAAAAAAAAAGAAAACTGGTGTCTTAAAAATTCAGATTTCTAGTTTGTCCGAGATACCGGACTTGCCAAGAATTCAGGGCTTTTTTTTCTGCATTGGAACCGGAAATGGGATCCAAAACTGAATGATGGAGAATGCCAAGAAGGCGTAATTTGAATATTTGAATTTAGCTAAATTTTCGATTGTTTTAATAGCCGTCATTTTGTCACCTCACTGACGGCTCCTCTTCAGCCATTTGGACGAGCACATAAATGAACTGAATTAAACGTGTTCAATTATTTGTAAGTGTACAACAAATGGATTTTGAATGCTTTTACATTTCGATTTCTCAGCAACGATTCGAATTGTGCCAATGCCATCGGCAATTGACTGAAACAAAAATAAAAATGGATTCCAAAATTATGTTTTCGTGTCGGAAAACCTCGAATAAATTGTTCCGCCGTACGTGCCACCACTCATTGTCGGGTCGGTGAAGTCTCGCAAGAGAAGGCGGGCAACGAACTCGCGGCTTTCCAGGAAGGGAATGCCGGCACCGTCGTCGACCCCGTCAAGTTCGGCGAGTACATCCGTCTGAAGCTCGGCAAAAGCCTAAAGCATGGATAATTCAAATGACGCAATGTCGTTTGTTTAGAATAGCCGATTAAAAATTTGAAACCCAAACGCCACCATGGCAATAATTGCTACACCCGTTGGAACTGTACCATTCCGCCCGCCCCTCGTGCCATGGCACACCACCAAAAACACACAATCAATTGAGCACACCTGCTTGCACTCGGAGCGCACTTGGCTTTCCATCTGTTCCATTTGCAGCTGAATGCGCCTGTATGTCCGTTCGTGTTCGCCTTGCCTTCTTCGCCATGCCAATCCGACAGCGGCAAGCAGTACACTAACGACAATCAAAATGATGATAAATCCGAAAACGCCTGCGCGCCCCGTCAGCAGTTCGATGCGCGAAAGTCCGCCGCCAGCATTGGCGGCGTATTCCAATGGACCGATTTCGGCACGGACACGGCCAATGCGCACCTGGACAAGGGAGGAACAAACGATGATGGCATTGAATCATTGTGTTGTACCACAACAAGTGGCCTTCCGTCACGCATTTCAGTGCCCGAATCGTCCGTGGGGGACGGCTGTTCGGTCGGAGGATGGCACAAAAGGTGGTCAGGCTCAAGAAGAAAGACTGGACAAGGGGCAGTGCCAATGGTGACCTGAACATTTGGCAATATTTATTGGGGTTTTTTTGGGTTGACACATCCGTCGACGGCACACCCACCGAATACTCCGCCAGCGTTGCCGCCTGACTCAGCCATTGTCCCGACAGCATCAGCGGCTGCTCCGCCTGCAAAATGTGAAGGCCGGCAAAAGGCGAAAACTGAGGGTCGGGCACAGTGGTCAACTTCAAAATGCCAAACAAAATTAATTAACTAATTAAATCCCTTGCGCAATTTTCGCCATTTTATGTCCCCTCCACCTGAATGGCCGGCCCCAAATTGCGCACTGCCCCAACTCCGTCCATTGCCATGCCGACCATCCAACGCGCCATCGACGACTGACGAAGCAACGCGGTTGGCAGTGCCAAACTCGGACTTTCACAACTCAACGCGCTCGCATTGAGCGGATGGCACACGCCGAGTTCGGAGACCAATTCCATTTCGTCGGGGGCGGCAGACGCAACGGTCGGTGATGAAAGCAGAAACAGTTTTGGGGACAGCACCGAGTCCAAATGCGCGCCCTAAGCATCGGAGGGGGACGTAAAGCGGCGGCGTTTGGGCCCCGCCCCGTCACGCGGCAAACCGCGCGTTAACTTTGTCACCTACCGTAACTGTCAAAGCGCGTCCGCCGCTTTCGTACGCCGTCCGCGGCTGTACGTCGCGCACTTCCGGGTCCGTTCTGTACTCAAACCGCGCAGACAGAAGGCGCACCGCCGCGTCAATTTGGAGTCGTATCGCAGTGACTGTGTAAGTGCGCGGAGAGGCGGCGGTCAGACAAACGATGCGATCGCTCTGAATGAATGGTGGCAAACAATGGCATTTTGTGTGGTGCCATCGTTTTTTGTTGCCTTACCTCCCTTTCCTGAATGGCACAGCCCAAGTTGTCCAAGTGCACACTCGCATTGCGGCCCACCTGCAGATCCGTGCCGATCAGTTGCAGCCGCGTGCCGCCACTCTGTGGCCCAAAGACGGGCTGTGCCGAATGCACTTGGGGACCGCGAAATTCAAAATGTGCCGTAGACTCCGCGGTTCGACGCGCGCTGCGCCCAATTGTCAGACGGACAGGCGCGCGGAAGGGCAACGGCGAACGCTCAGTGACGCACAGAATCCGTTCGGACACTTCGTAATGTAAGACGCGGCATGGCACACCGGCAACTTGGACTCGGTCCTGAACATCCTGGAGACGCGAGCCTAAGTCATGGCCTCGAATGTCCACGACAGTGCCACCCTCCAAAGGCCCGGACAAGGGAGAAAACTGGCAAAAAGTTGAAAAAGATTCAAACTGAGCATTTAATTCGTGCCGACAAAAATGCCCTCGAGACTCAAAACCCGAGAGTTAAGGCCCGAGGCCGAGACTCTCGAGCAGCATCATAATTAGTGTTGGTTGACGGACTCACTTCGCGAATGGAGGGCATTGTGCACAATTCGTCCGCTGCCGTTGCTGTGCCCCCCGCGGCGTCGTTGGCCACGCATTTTGTGTTGTGTCTGCAGCTGCCGTCGCACCAAGTGCATGCGAATCGCGGGTCCAACGCGACACAACGCGAACAGTCGGAGGCCATCAACGGACATTTGAAAATGGTCACTGGAAGGAAATGAATGAATGCAATTGGCATTTCGTTGCTGCTTTTGGCCACCTGTCGTCGCGTCCACCGTTTGCCCGTCGGCCACCAATTCGAGCGTTACATTTTTCAATGCTTCGGCTTCTTCAAAGCTGAACATGCCAGACTCACAGTTGACGATGTTCCGCTGTACAACTCGTGCAACGCGGACAGTGTTTGAATTTGGCACAAAACGGCACGCCAATGAAAGGTTGCCGAAGGGCATATTGTCTAACTGAAGTTGCAACGAAGCATTTGTGGAGTCGGGCACGAGCAGTTCGGAGCCGGGCAGAGCAGGAAGGATGCGAATGCAAGCGGAGGAAGAGCCCTGCCGAAACAATCGATTTGTTGGTGAAACATTTTTGAATTTAAAATGCCAAACCGTCAATCGTTCGATGGGGCATTTCTTTTTGAGGTCCTCGGCGTCGACGCATTTCCGTTCACTTGCACACCACCGACAAGGCCATGCCGAGGATGAACACGTGGAACATCTCAATTTGTTAGCATTTCCTCCAATTTGTCCATTCCTCCCATTACAATTGGTGCATGTCGCATGAGTACAGCTTGATCATCGCCGGAGGCTCTGCCAAATTCGCGCGTGTGCCGGCGACCCGCAACGCCAGCGGCACTTCCACGTGGTCCTCTCCGGGGGCAATGCGCGGCATGTCCGATGCCAATGGACACAAAAATCCGTCCGCGTGCGGTTGCGCGAGCGCACGGAAGACAAAAGATGCACCGAATGCGCACTCGACGGTGATGTCAACCGCAAGATGGGGCAGTCCCCGAACGGGCAGAAAAACATGCGGTCGGGACAGGGCGGACAGAGACGCATTTTGCGGACGCGGACTGCCGGAAGCGGAAGGACACTTGCGCAGTGCGGCCCCAGGCGTTGGACAATGCCGAGAAAGCGTACAACGGCCAAGTGGAAGACACCTGCCGGGGTAAAAAATGCCATTTAGTGATATTGGAATAGATGACAGACCATGAGCAGAGCGGATCAGCACCAGCGAGACAATCCTTGCAGGAGGCGTAATTTGGGGAAGTGCCGTCGCCACCGCATTGGGACAGACTGATCAGATGGACCTAGAGAAGCGGAGTGATCAGATTGATCAGTCAAGTCCATCGTCCGTCGAATATTTCCGGCACAATAAGCACATCACCACCACCATTCATTCCACCATAATTTTCTTTTGGCACACCGACTTTCATTCACCCATCCCTTTCGTCACGTCATCCCTCCCCCCAATTTTGTCATCATCCCATCCAATCAAATAAATCCCTTCCATCCGCCGACTTTTCCCTCTAATCATCCGACCCCATCTTCATCTCCCCTTCATCCCCCCCCCTCCCCTCATCCGCCTCCTTTATCCCTTTTCTTTCCGTGTCTAATGGCGCGCGACGATTTTGCCCATTGTTCGTTTTCCGCTCAAACAACAGATAAAGATCCTTTCCAAGATGGGGTTCTCAAAAAGCAGCATCAATTCATCGCATCGGACGGGACAAATGCCGTGGGAAAGCGATTTATTTATTTGTCGCAAAATATCCGATTTTTAATACCCTAACAAAAACAAAAGTCAAAATGGTCGCATTTTGCCCAAATCTTTTGCCTCGAGGGTCAATTCTGTACAATAATATTAAGCGATTAATCAGTGTCCACAATGTTTTGGCTGATGTGCCACCCCGCGGTCCCCTGCGGCATTACAAAGTTGCGCGTTTGTGCATTTGTTCCCTTTGCCATTGACTCGGCGGTGCCGTCCCTGCGGGGTGCCTTTGCCGTTTTGGCATCGCCCGCCGCCGTATAATGTTTTATTAGTCTAAATTATTGTCACGAGAAGTGGTTTTGTCTGACTCAATGTGGTTTTGATGAGATAATAAAGAGAAGAGCATTAATTCGACTTGTGATCAATCAAAAAGCAAAAATTTTTTGGGGAATGAATAAATGCCATTGGCTAAAAGCCCAAAATGGGCAAAAAGCCGTCCATTGATTTGAGTACATATATTTAGTCCAACCAATTCAGTACCAGGGCATCCACCAATTCTCTCATTTCATTTGTCCATTTCCTTTGCTTTTTGTTTGCGCAAAACGCTCCGGGGGGACAAAAGAGCACAAAATGTGTTGACACCGATGTAAATAAATAGAGGTACCACCTAATGAATGGATGTGAATTTGAGATGGATTTGGCGGTATTTGAACTTCGGCGGCAAAGAAAAGGGAAGGTGGAGAGGAAGACGGACAAACAAACAAAATGAATGAATAAAGTGAATGGCAATGAATGAATGACAAAATGGCAAAATGTTTGGGGACAAAACGTCACAACCTCTGACGGTGGCACACAAATACAGTAATAATAGGCCAATATGTATGTCGCCGTCGTTTTAAAACTTCAATTTCACTACTATCTCTCTCTCTTCTTCCATTCCATTTTCCCCCTCTCTTCTCCCTCGTCCCCACTTCCCTCTACTCTCTCGCTCCTCTCTTCCCTCCCCTCTCCTCTCCCTCGTCCCCACTTCCCCCTACTCTCTATCTCTCCCCTATTTCCCCCTCTCCTCTCTCCCGTCCCCACTTCCCCCCTACTCTCTCGCTCCTCTCTTTGCCCCTCTCTCCGTGCCCCTTCCCACTTCCCAAATGCCATTGGCTCACCTCCCGTTCGGCTGCGATCAGCATTCCCTTGCCATCCTCAAAAATGTTAATTTGCTCTATCGGGTCAACGGCTGCACGAAATTCGGCATAAATGCGCACATTGCCCTGCTGGTCGTTGTCGGATGGCACTTCCATCTAAGGCGCAATGATCGCTTTAATTTAATTACCTCCCAAAATTTGTTTGTTTTTTTCCCATTTTTAACTTTGATTATCCACAAATGGCACCCCCTCTTCCCCTCCCCAAGACGCTGCTGTCCTTCCCATTTCATTCCCACAATCTCACAGCCCTTCCGGGGACTTCGCTGACCCGGAAGCGTTCTTCCAAGCCAATCCTCGAGATTGGGTGGTTTGGTGTGTGTGTGTGGAGACAATGGCCCATTAATTGGCTCAATCCGTCCCACTTTTTTGGGATAAGTGCTCGGGGGGTTTGGAGGACGACAATTCCCAAGCAAAGCGACAGACATTGCTTCAAAATGGCATTACGGTAGTAACCATATTAATCAATGTGTTGGTAAAAGGCTTCGTTCGCAGTGATAAGTTCTGCTGTGCCGCGTCTCCAATGGCATTGGCACCCGCTCAACCGGCGGGCATAAATCATCGAACGACCGACCGACCGCCCGAGAGGAAGGCATTCTCGACTCTCGCGGAGGGGTCTCCTCAAATGTTCCTCCTATTCACACCTCAGTCGCTTGGGGGGGGGGGGGGGGGGAAGGAAGTTGATGGAATGGGTTTGGATGTGTTCGTAAGGAGGGAGAGATTGAGGGGACGGATTGCCTTTTACCCCGGGGGGACGAACTGACCCAATGGCAGCAGCAGCATTAAAACAGCAGAACAGGGCACAAGACAAACAAAATTAATGAGATGGGAGGGGGGGGGGGGAGAACGGCACGGGAAGTGCGCCTCGAGGGAAATGTGTTCGACGGATGTCATTCATAATTTGTTGGCCGACGCCGCGACACATTTGGCACAGAAATGGACGCCATTCATTGGCACAACAAAATTTGTGAATAATAATAATGGAGAAATGAGGAAAGGAAGGAATGAAGGTGAAAGCGGCATTTGGAAAATGCCAATTTAGTAATGAAAAATGAGGGTTTTATTGTTCATTATTTTTTCTGTTTCGTCCATTTTGCCCAAAATTTGTTGTAAAAAAGTGCCTGAATGAGTTCTCCTTGTGCCGTGCCAACTGTCACCAACGCGTGTCCGTCCACTCGCGCAGTGCCAATGGCAGTGATCGTTGTGCCCGTGCGGAACAGTCCGAGCGCCGGCGCGGCGGCCTCCAGCGATCCGCCGACGCCGAGAAGACACGTGCCATCGGACAACGGCAAATGGGAACGCTGAAAAAAGACTTTTATTGAATATTCAATATTTATTTTTCAATTCGTTCATTTATTTCTTTTTCGTTTGCTCTGTTGCGGTAAAAACAATTAGCGAGAAAAAAATTCCGCAAAAACTCACACATTTTTCATTCAATTTGCCCCAATAAATCCATTTGTATTATTTATTTTATGTATCCCCCCGGGGGCTCTCTTTCGTCGTCTTTTGTTTTTTTTGCCTCCTTCTCATTGCCATCAAATCAATCAAAAGGACAAATGCCAATTTGTGGCTGAGGAAACATTTCTTTTTTTGCAAATAAATAATTAAGCAATGTGAAAAAGGCTAACAAATTAATTTTGGGCATTTTTGTAATTTTCCATATCCAATTTATTGGCGCGTGTCCATCCCCCGCAGCATTTTTTCGAAAAGTTTTGTATGGGAAAAGGGGCGTTTTGGTCGCGGTCATTCTTTCCACGCGCCCTTCGGCGAACAAAGACAAAAAAAAAGGGGGACAAAAATGGTTTTGAACCCATTCACATACTTTGAATTTTGAGAAAGTCGACGCCAAATATTCAAAATATTTAGCCCTTTTATTTTATGAACATTTAATTAATTAAAAATGATTTTTAAAATTTTTGTTTAAATCGTTCAAACACAAAATAAACGGTCCACTTTTGTATTATAATTTCCTGTGAGTTTCATCAGTTTCATTCACATCAATGCAATGGTCGCCCCCCTTTTCCTTTACATTGCCTCTCAAAAGGTCGTTCAGAGGCATAAATAAATCACCCCGGGGGATGGGAAGAGAATGAATGGATGGAATGGAATGGAATGGATGAAAATGAGAGAATGTGCGCGAGAGGAGCAGAGAGGGGATTTGTTCAATGATGAGAAGGGGGGAGGGGGATTAGCCATGGAATGGAAGATGAGAACAGGAAGGAAGAGGATGAGATGATAATTGGGAGAGGAGGAGGAGGAAGAGGAAGAAGATTTGGATGATTGGAAAGGGAAGGGATAAATTGATGATTTGAATGGACCAAATCGACGGTGGCGGATTTGGGGACGAAAGTCGGAATCACATTTCAAAACATTCATTGATCATTCATTCACCCACATTTGCGCACTTTGCGTCTCGGCCAATGTGCGGCATGCCAAAAGTGTCTGTGCCGGTCCGACATCGGTCAATGTTGTACCAAAAAGTCAGACGAAGTTTGGCCAATGGAAAGGCGCACAGTGCGGAACGCGTGCCGCCTGCGTCGGTGAACACGGCGTACAAAATGGCGTCCCGTCGTCGGTCGGACGTCGCTGTGCCGTCGTTGTCGCCCAGCACGGCACCGGCACGCGCAATGCCGAAAAGTGAGTTGTCCTCCACCGAACGGCACTGCAACTCCAACTCGGAGTAGGAGGTGTACCTGAACACCCATCAAACATTTACTATAATTGCTTATTCCACTGGCGCCATATGATTTGGACATTTGCTGCATCATTTTGTTTGTTTACCCCACAGGCATTGCGTTGCGCAAGGCCCTCCCTCCATCCGATCCCGAGGGGATTTGCCACCCCTCCATACCACCCCGAGGGATTCCCCACCACTCCATACCACCCCGAGGGATTTGCCACCCTTCCATACCACCCCGAGGGGATCCCCCACCCTTCCATACCACCCCGAGGGGATTCCCCACCGCCTCCCCTTTCCCCTCCATCGTTCATTGAATTACCACCAACCCAATAATCCATCCAAAAGCATTTTTCGGTGGGATTATCCCCTCACTCAGTACGCGTCAGCTTCCGTTCCCCCCCCCCCCCGCTTCGCCTCCCACTTGCCTGTCATCCTCCACACAAACTCGGGCGAGTCGTGTGGTCAGAGGAGAGCCGGATTGGGCAGAGACGGGCTGAACAACAAGCCAATAGACAAAGTGCGAGTCGCGGAACGCGAGAAGGTAACGGATGTGAAGACGAGCGCGAAATTCGGTGCGAATGTAAACGGCGGCCTAAAAGGGAAAAACCGAAAAATGTTCGACATTTCGACAAAGCTTTGTTAGACACAGTGAACGACATTTCGGCAATGCTTTGACGGAGTGATGAATGGCCAACAAATTCACCTCTCCGTCCAGACTTCCGGCCCGGATGGGTTGCAATCCGTCGGCGAGCAGTCGCGTTGAAACGGCCGGAAACGCTTCGCGGTAGGGCGAGTCCGCGTTTGCGCTCTGTGCGCCGACGAACAGCCGACCCGCGACCAGCAACGCGGCGGTGGATGCGTCCGGCGCATTTGCTGCCACCGGTACGTGCTGCCAGGCGCCGGCAATGGACGCGTGCCTTTGGAGCCGTTCCAGCGACGGCATTTGCCGAAGTTGGCATTCGCCTAAAATTGAAATGAAATTAGCTTGGCCATTTCAATTCCATTTTGGTGGACCTTGTCTTGTCGAGCCACAGACCAGCAAAGCGTCGGCGAACCGCGACGAATTGAGCGGCAACAAAACTTTGTTCCAATTGTCCATCTCCGCAATTGCGTCCCGGGGTCCGACACAAGAGCTGAGTTCCGCGTTGCAGAACGGACCTTTTGGGGGTGGGACTCTTTTGGCATCGCTCATTCGGACAGTCAACTGAGCGTGTACTCACTGTCCAACACAGGCCCAGTGACCGCTTCGTGCGCAACTGTCAAATTGGCCAATTCCAACACGTACAGGCGGTTGACTGTGCCGAGAACGAGCTGAACCAACGTTTGTGCCCATTTTATCTGATTGATCTGTGCCGACCCACCCATTCGGTGCCGTCTCCGCTCGCTTTGGGCACCCTCAAAAATTGGTTGACACGGCCATGTGCCGAAAAGGAGGCCAACGTTCGGGACGGTGATGAAGAAGAGCTGTGCCGTTATAAAGGGACGTTGGAAAATTGTGCCAAATTTTCGGAATTTTGAATAAATTACCGACAGATGGGAACTTTTTGCTGAAGAAACAGGAGGAAAAGCAGAAAGAGCTGGCACGGGGCAAAAAGATACGCAAAACGGCTTTTGGCCATTTCACCGCTTCAATTATGCCTAAGGCAATGTTCATCGGTTTGAATTAGGCAATAATGGCACGGCCGAATTGGCATTTTGAAGGGCAAATGCAAATCAACCTGAACAGATGCGAATTAAGCGGAGGGGGAATGATGATGAGATGATGATGATGAGGAAGATGATGTTGATTGGAAGCGATTGTTTGCAGTGATGAAGGGCAATTAGTCAGTCGGTCGGAGGACATTTGGGGATTATCCCCCCGGGCGTCAATCAAAGTGTGTGTCCATCCCCTGAAGGGTCATTTAGGGGGTGAGCTCATGAAGGAAGAAGAATGATGATGTGATGAGCTGATGAGTAAGAAGTTGATCGAATCTAACCAACTTTGAGGAGGGAGAGGGATTTAGCGGATTAGTGGGCTTGGAATAGGGAGGGAATCCGGGGGGGATGGATATAGAGGGAGGAAGAATGGTGCCATCTGGACGGAAACTGTCCATTCGTTGGGATTTCTTCCCCCCCCCCCCTCCCCCTCAAATTCGATTGATGCCAATCCCCGGTGACATTTTTGTTTCCATCTTTCCCACCACCGCCGGAGAGAGGCGCCGCTTTGCTCTGCTCTGAACTGACCGCATGGCTTATCGCAAAAGCCAATGAAATGCTTCTTCATTCATTCATTGTCTTCTCCCCTCTTCTCCAAAATGCATTGAAACGCGTCAAAAGAGCGAAACGCCCGCGGGGAGTGACAACGCATTCATTCAAATTAATTAATCTTGCCGCATTTTCATCCAAAAAACACTCTCTTCCGCCGGGGGGGGGGGGGCAGTGCTCATCCCTTCCCTTCCCTTCCCATCCCTTCCAATGTTCCATTAGTTTTCCACGGATGGAATAATGTAATTACGGGAAAGGAGACGACGATGATGATGATGAAGAATAAAGCAGACGGAGGTCGTCGACCCGCCGGCATTCATCCGCCGATTTTTTGACAGAAAAGTCGAAGCAAAGAAAGGCACAACAAACAAATCCATTGTTGTAGCAGGATCAGGGGGGCGGGGGAGGAAGATGAGATTGCTTGAAGAATGTGCCGTCAATGGGCGGGAGGGGGCAAAGGCAAAGGAAAACGCCGCCGGCGCGAAACAAACGGCACGAACGCAACAAAACGGCGGAGGGCACTCTTTCAAAGTTTGCAATGAATGAGCTAAAAAGTATAATGATCGGAACGATTGCCTTGTCTCAATCAATCGATAAATGGAAAAGCATTTGGAAGGGGCGGCGGATGGCAATAAATTGCATTGTTCGCGCAAATTGAAATGGAAAGACAGCGGCGGCTCGAGAAGCATTTGATCAGAAAATCCGCCAGCAGATCCGACCGGATTAAGCAAAGGGACAGACAGACAGACACAGAGAATTGGATAAGCCCAATGAAAATGAATGAATGAAGGAATGAATGGTTCATTTATTCGGCCATTCATTTTAATGCATTGTAATATTGTATATGAAATTAAACCAAAAAAAAAAGGCAAAGAATTTATTTGAATTGAATTGTTAAAAGGAAGCGATTTTTGGTTTTGAATCGAATTGAGCGAACCAAACAAACAAAAGGCAAGTCTGTGCTCGCTTTTGGTTTATGTACACATTTATAAAGTGAAAGAAAGTTTCACAAACGGCGCCGACCAAAACAAAACAAAACAAATTGCTCAATGTAAAAAAAAGCGGCAGAAAATGCGATTTGACGAGGAAAAATCGCAAAAACATTGGACGAGGGGAGGGGGAGGGGACAACGGAGCGATAGCGGAGGGGGGGGGATAGGGGGGGGATAAGGGGGATAGGGGGATTAGATAGAGAAATGGGGGGGGAGGGGACAACGGGGCGATAGGGGGGGAGGAGGGGGATAGGGGGGATTAGATAGAGAAATGGGGTGGGGGGAGGGGGGGGGGGACAACGGGCGATAGGGGGGGGGGGGGGGTAGGGGGGTTAGAAAGGGAAGGGGGGGGGGGGGGGGGGCAACAGAAAGCGCCGCAATGGATGAAAGGATGATCAGAGGAGGGATGAATGAATGGGCGGTCGACGGTCGGGCGGACGAATGAATGGCGGGCGGGCGAGCGGGCGATTCGCTCTGAAAGTTTTGTTCATTCATTCATCGGCCCCGGGGGGTTCTAATGGATTTGATGGTGGTGGGACTCAATGAGCCAATGAATAAGTCAACCCGCAAAACCCAAACCCTTTGGGGTGGGTGGAGCACAAATTAATGGGAATGAATGCCGTCATTGATATTTTTGGATGGCATTTTCGGGAATAATATAACAAAATTGAAGTCGATGGTCCGCGCAACGTAATAAATGCTTTGTGCCGTTTGAATGTCCGGTGGACTTTTTTTTTTTGTTCGTTGGTCGTTCATTTTCGGCGGGGAACCCCCAATTTGTTGGGCATACAAATAATCGAGTCATCCCATCCCATCGCCCTCATTCCCTACTCAAAGCGTCTCCCGTAGGGCATCAATTTTGGCCAAAGGTCACTTCTTTCTTTATTCTTCCGGAAGGGAAGGAAAAAAACTGTCAAAAAAGTGTTTAAAATTTAAAAATGCTTTTAAAATTATTACTGTTGGAATTTAAGCGGTAATATTTTTAAATAATACCCTTTAGGCATTAAATTTAGAAAAAATGCATTCTTTTAAGGTGTCCATTCATTGCTGCCGACCAGCAGCAGGACAAAGAAAGAAAGAAGTTTATGGGAAAATGACGGGAAATGCGCCCTTTTGGGCGGGGCCGAGTCGGACAGAGACAATCCGTCCGTCCCCTCGGGGGGAAGGGGGCGGAGCGAGGGGCGGTCATCAAAATGAGTGGGGGGAGGGGAGGCGGAAGAATGCAATGCCACCAATAGCATCGAAATTATGCCTTCGGGGGATAGGCATGAGTAAGCAAATTAAATCAAAAATTGAAAACAAAGAGACAACAAACAATTAATGCTTTTGAATCAAAATTAAATACTTTTTTTAAATGCCAATTTATGCAATAAAATGCCATCATCCATTTTTGGCCTTTATTGGATTGGGTTTGGTTCACTTTTTACGTTTTGTCCCCTGAAATCCAATCCTTCGGTCCGTCTTTCCGAGAATCGCTGCGGCCACGGCCAACCTCAGCCAATTTCCGTTTCGTTTTGTTTTTTGCCATTTCCCCCCTCCCCCCCCCCCCATTTTCGTCCATTCTTTGCAATTTTCGGGGCGCCAAAATGGCCCAATCAAAAGGGGATGTGTACGATCCGCGTGATGGCAGCATACGAATGCAAAATCTCTCTTTTTTCGGTTATGCAATTTTTAATGAATTCCAAAAAAGGCAATTCAACAAACGAAATGAAATAAGTTTTTTTGGCACAACAATTATTCAATAAGTGAATCGCAATTAAATTATGGTGAAAATGGAACAATGGAAGGTGTAAAGAAAAGGCAAAGTGAAGGAAAAAAGAGAGAGAAGAGAGGGAAAAGAGAGAGAGAGAGATGGAGAGAGAGAGAGAGAGAAGAGAGAGATGGAGAGAGAAGAGAGAGATGGAGAGAGAGAGAGAGAAGAGAGAGAGAAGAGAGAGATGGAGAGAGAAGAGAGAGATGGAGAGAGAGAGAGAGAGAGACTTATGCTCGCGCGGTAATTAGCCACTCCACAAAAGGGGAGACGGGGGAAAGTGGGGGAGATTCAGGATGAAGAGGCGGATGATGATGAAGAAGATGAAGAGGGAGGGGGATGGATGGATGAGAAGGGGAGGGATAGTCGGATGAGATGAAGTGACACTGAAGAGCATTGGATGAATGAGGGGAAATTACAGGGGAAGAGGAACAAAGACCAAAAGGAGGCGCGGACTCGGGTGAATTGACGCACATTTTTGGAATGCGCCGCGGGGGAGGGGAGGGGGGAGGCTTTTGGGGCTGTGCACTAAAAGGGCATGGACGGATGGGGGTGAGTCACAAAATTTAAAAATTCAGTGGGCAAAAATCCAAATTCCAATTGAAATCCATCCAAATTTGTCAATTTGTCGTCCATTTCGTCCCATTAGTCCCGCGCAAATTCATTAATTCAATTGAATTCAACCCAAAGAGTGTCCAATTTTAAGGGCGGGCTCACAATTTTAGGATTTCATCCAACATATCCATTAATTGGAATGAATTTGCCCGCTGAAGGAGGAGAGAGGGCAAGGAAGGCATGGAAATGGAAAAATGGAAATGGCACAAAAAATGGATGAAAAATAATGGGTTAAATGGGGAATGGCACAGCCTCGCATCTGTCCGTTTTAGCTTTGTGCCGTTTCCAAAACCCAAAAAAATTGTCTAATTTTATTGCGTATTTTGCAATAATGCAAAACAATGGCACTTTGTGCCCGCCCCCGTCCCGCCTTTAAGGGGCAAATTCCATGCATAAAAAAACACTCAAAATGAGTGAATGAATGGAATGAGTGGCACCCAAAATATTTGTTTGAGTTTTTGGAGGGGGGAAAGCCTTAAGCAAAATTTGTCCTTCACATTGCATCCCCCCAAGGCAAAAGTCTGTGTGATCCGTTTAGGGTTGGGCAACCGTCAAAAGTCAAAAGATTTACGACTTTTTACTGTCGCGGGGCCCACCATTTTGTGGTTGAGGGGGGGGAGGGGGGAGGGGGAGGTAGGAGGAAGGGGGTGGGGGAAAGGGTGGAGGAGGAAAGGGGGGGGGGGCAAGGGGAAGAGGGGGGGGGGGAGGGTCATCATCGAATTTTGGTGGGTATCCAAAATCAAATCAAATAATCGGCGGCGGTATCGGCGGAAGGGGGCGAGGAGTGTGCTCATAATAATATGTAATAAAAGAGGAGAAAACATGGAAAGTTATCAGTTTCGAGCCGTAAAATATGCAAAATAAATGAATAAAAAAGTGAAGAAAACATTTGTCGTAAAGTGTTCCTTTTTTGGGGATTTTGAAAGAAAGAAAAGGTCGCTGAATTAATTAAATCCCTTCGGAAAATGCCATTTCAGCGACCAAAAATTGGCATCAGAAATGGTGGCCTTTTTGTGATCAAAAGTCACTGCCATAATTCCGTTTTCGCCAAAATATTGTTGACGGATTGTTTCTCTGAATTTGGGATTTTTCCGGAAGTCGATGGACCGCGTCTCTGCAGAGAATGCCCTCCCCCCGGGGGGAATGTTGTCACTCGTCGGTCAGTCATCCCTTTCCCCTGCCCTTAGGGGATGTCTCTCACCACCCTCAACTCATCATCATCATTATCGCCAACGCCCCAGGGCGCGTTAATTGGATTTAGAGGGATAAATAGGGTTGAAAAGGGTGGAGGGGGGGAATGAATGTTTGTTGGGACAATGTTCAAAACAATCGCCTCGGGCGGAAGAGAGCGCCGCGGGCGAGGAAATTGGGGGAAGAAAATATACTTTTGTAATAATAACAATGTTTGAGATTTGGAGGCAAAACCACGGCCTTTTAGACAGACAGCTGTGTTGTGGTCGCATCCATTTCCCAATGATAAAGTAATGAAGGATATGCGCGGAATATCCCCGGCGGCGACAAAAGTCAAAAGGATGAGAGAAGGCGCCAAAAGGTGGTTGTAAATTTTGGCATGCCCTCCCTCCCCCCCAAATCCATCTCATCCCATCCGTACTCGTCCGTTCGTTCGTCCTCCTTTGTTCCTTCCCTTCCTTCCCCATTCATTTCGTTTCTTTATTATTCTTTCCATCGACGGATGGCCGGCCAAGTCAAGTGAATGAGAAGAGTGCCCCCCCCCCTCCCTCCCTCCCCTACTCTTCTCCCCCCCCCCCCGCCCCATTTGCCTCTTTCCCTCTCTTTTGTACACTTTTGGCGGTTTTTCGCCGAACATAAATTTGGCTAATCTTTCCTCTCGAGGGCCGATGAAAGAATGATGATGGGATCGAATCGGTCATCGCCCGCCGTCGGGAGCCGTAAAAGGGTCGAATGAAAAATGGGGGGAAATGGAAAATGGGGGAGGGGGCTGAATAGGGGGGGGGGAGGCTGATAAGAAATGGTGACTTTTGCTACTGCTACTGCTAGAAGAACATGAACACACTTTTTGAGGGAGTGCGGGGTTTGGTACTGAAATGCTAACAGACAACTCAGTACTGCTGCTGCTGCTGAGAGACGATTGTTCTCTGCTGATCATCAAACAATCATTCTCTCTATCTCTCTTTTCTGATCACCATTTGAACTGGCACTTTTGCTGACCCCCTCTTTTGCTGTTTCAGTTTAATTTGCCCTACTCGGAAAAATTGATGGGTAAACAACGGCAGCAGAAAAGAATGATGGACAACATTGATATATTTGGACATGGATATGTGATATGTATAGAGAAAGATATATGGACATAGATATATGATATGGATAGAGAGGGATATATGGACATGGATATGTGATATGGATAGAGAGGGATATATGGACATGGATATGTGATATGGATAGAGAGGGATATATGGACATGGATATGTGATATGGATAGAGAGGGATA